>CAMQGK010000485.1:8815000-8835000 GCA_947000775.1 Pterois miles | reverse complement strand
GTGGCGGTGGCGGTGGCAGCGGTGGCGGCGGTGGCGGTGGCGGTGGCGGTGGCGGCGGTAGTGGTGGTGGTGGTGGTGGTGGTGGCAGTGGTGGTGGTAGTAGTAGTAGGTAGCGGTAGTAGTAGTAGTGGTGGTGGTGGTGGTAGTAGCGGCGGTAGCGGTGGCGGTGGCGGTGGCGGCGGTGGTGGTGGTGGTGGTGGTGGTAGCAGGTGGTGGTGGTGGTGGTAGGTGGTGGCGGTGGTAGTGGTGGTGGTGGTGGTGGTGGTGGTGGTGGTAGCAGGCGGTGGCGGTGGCGGTAGCGGCGGTAGGTAGGTAGGTGGTGGTGGTAGTAGCGGTGGTAGTAGTAGTAGTAGTAGTAGCAGTAGTAGTAGTAGTAGCGGTAGTAGTAGTAGTAGTAGCAGCAGTAGTAGTAGTAGTAGTAGTAGTAGCAGTAGTAGTAGTAGTAGTAGTAGTGGTAGCAGCAGTAGCAGTAGTAGTAGCAGCAGTAGTAGTAGTAGTAGTAGTAGTAGCAGTAGTAGTAGTAGTAGTAGTAGTAGCAGTAGTAGTAGTAGTAGTAGTAGTAGCAGTAGTAGTAGTAGTAGCAGTAGTAGTAGTAGTAGTAGCAGCAGTAGTAGTAGTAGTAGTAGTAGTAGCAGTAGTAGTAGTAGTAGTAGTAGTAGTAGCAGCAGTAGCAGTAGTAGTAGCAGCAGTAGTAGTAGTAGTAGTAGTAGTAGCAGTAGTAGTAGTAGTCTGATCAGTATTTCCTCTGTAGCTTTAAACTGAGCTCCACCTTCTGACAGATTCTGTCTCTTCTGTGATGTTTGAGGTTAATTTGCTCAGAGACGTTGTTGCTGGTGTAAATTACTGTGTTAGCTTTGACAGCTCTGAGAACTACGGACAGAAAAGCAGCATTATTCTTGATCGAGACGCTCCAGCCGGTTAGCATCATAGCTAGGCTACCGTTAGCCTTTAAAAGCTAGTAGCCAATCAGAGGCTGAGTAGGGGCAGGTGTTCCCACAAGTCATACATAGCCCTGTAGGGATGTGCTCATGTGATTGGCTGAAGAGGAGGAAGACATTTGATTGGTTACAGATTCCCTGTTGTGGATCAGGTGACATCTGGGAGTCTCTGAAAACCTACACAGATGAAGACCATGAAGGCCACACATGACAGCAGTTTCTGATGACAACTACAAATACTTTTAAATACAAATATTTGTTGGATTTCTGTCATGTTTATTAAAAATAAGTCATATTTGTGTGCATCAGAAATATATTTGTGTGATTTTATTTTACATGTATAGACAGCGATAACTATTTTGTGTGCAGTGAAAAATATTTTTGTGGAGAGAGTCGTTTATATATAAAAGCATAAAACAGAGAGTGTGTTCATCAATACTGTGACTGATCAGATTCCACGTTGTCCCCGGTCTCATCAGATGGACGGCGTCGCGGCGTCAAAGCAGAAAACCCTGGAAGAGGTGAAAGAGATGGTTGCACTGGTTCGCAGTACCGCTGAGTTTGATACCAAAATGGCGATCTACAAGGACTGGGCTGCCAACTATGACCAGGTGGGATGACGAACACTTCACTCATTCGGCTCTCATTCTCATGTCACTTTGATAATAATAATAACAATAATGACAGTAATACGACATCCATGTGTGCCAGTAAAGAGTAGATCAGACAACAGGCTGTTAACCAGATGAGCAGGTGTGAATGAGCGCTGTGTGTGACAGGATGTGGCTGTCCTGGGCTACGATGGGCCGTCTCATGTATTGAAAAGCATCATGTCCCACTTCCATGGCGAGCGCGAGACCGCCGTGGTTCTGGATGTGGCCTGTGGGACCGGACTGGTGGCTCACAAGGTGAAAGAAACCACAACAGCAAATATCATCTCACTGATTCATGTGAATGACGTATTTAAATAAAGGTCATGTGTGAAATCTGCTGGTTGTTGATATGACATCAGACCTTAGCACCATGTGACCTCAGCACCACGTGATCTTAGCACCATGTGACCTTAGCACCACGTGATCTTAGCACCATGTGACCTTAGCACCACGTGACCTCAGCACCACGTGACCTTATCACCATGTGACCTTAGCACCACGTGACCTCAGCACCACGTGACCTTATCACCATGTGACCTTAGCACCACGTGACCTCAGCACCACGTGACCTTATCACCATGTGACCTTAGCACCACGTGACCTCAGCACCACGTGACCTTATCACCACGTGACCTTATCACCATGTGACCTCAGCACCACGTGACCTTAGCACCACGTGACCTTAGCACCACGTGAGCTCAGCACCACGTGACCTTATCACCACGTGACCTTATCACCACGTGACCTCAGCACCACGTGACCTCAGCACCACGTGACCTCAGCACCATGTGACCTTATCACCATGTGACCTTAGCACCACGTGACCTTAGCACCACGTGACCTTATCACCATGTGACCTTAGCACCACGTGACCTTAGCACCATGTGACCTCAGCACCACGTGACCTTATCACCACGTGACCTCAGCACCACGTGACCTCAGCACCACGTGACCTTATCATCATGTGACCTCAGCACCACGTGACCTTAGCACCACATGACCTCAGCACCACGTGACCTCAGCACCACGTGACCTCAGCACCACGTGACCAGCTGTGTGTGTTTCACAGATGAAGCAGGGTGGTTTTGGACATTTCGTGGGCATTGATGGAAGCGAGGCCATGTTGGAGGAGGCCAGGAAGAAAGGGCTGTACCAAGAACTGAAGCAGTGCAATCTGGGACAGCAGCTGCTACCTGTCCAAGAAGGTAGTGTGATTATGTTTATGTATATATATTAACAACGAATCAAATGGCTGTCTTACAATTTGCATTAGTTTTCATCCATCCATCCATCCATCCATGCAAATGAGGAGCGACGTGTGAGAGGGTCACAGGTTCGGATGACCCGGCTTGGCTTTGCATGTACTCCCTGTACTGTCTGCATGTACCGTGTATAAGTTAACAACAGAGTGAAAAAATTGAATTTCCCCTAGTGGGACTAATAAAGGACTATCTTCTTCTTCTTCTTCTTCTGTGTTAGTGTGGATTTTCTCCGGGTGCTCCGGTTACTTCCCACAGTCCAAAGACATGCAAGTTACCTGATGACTCTAAATGTCCTGATGGTGTGAATAGGTGTCTGTCTCTATGTGTCCTGTGATGGACTGGTGTCCTGTCCAGGTGAACCCGCCTTCACCCAGTACCAGCTGGGATCGGCTCCAGACCCCCGAGACCTCAACGGGATTAGAGGTTGCAGATGGATGGATGATGGATGGACTATGCATGAAATGAGTGAATATGCCACGCCATCCCTGGTCCATCCAGAGAGTTGTGTCTAAGAATGTGTTGACTGTAATAAGCTAGTAATAATGACTGTAATAAGTTAGTAATAATGACTGTAATAAGCTAGTAATAATGACTGTAATAAGTTAGTAATAATGACTGTAATAAGCTAGTAATAATGACTGTAATAAGTTAGTAATAATGACTGTAATAAGCTAGTAATAATGACTGTAATAAGTTAGTAATAATGACTGTAATAAGCTAGTAATAATGACTGTAATAAGTTAGTAATAATGACTGTAATAAGCTAGTAATAATGACTGTAATAAGTCGTAACGATGAGTATGGATGACTCCATCCCTAACGCTGCCTGATTCGCGCCTTGCTGACTTCCTGCTGCAGGGTCATGTGATGTGGTGGTGATGTGTGGAGCGCTGAACGTGGACCACGTCTCGTGGACCGTGGTCCGAGAGCTGTGCAGCGCCTGCAAACCAGGTAAGCAGCAGTGGAGGCTGGCGGGACGAAAACCACCATGGTGTCATTACCCTCTTTCTCCTGTTGTGTTCTCCGTGGTTCTCCGCGGTTCTCCGTGGTTCGGGGACAGGTCTCCTCCTCTTCTTATGTGTCATATATACGAAGAGTAATCCAGCAGTTATATTTTCATTTAGAGATCATGAGCTGCCTCCAGCTCTACCCCTGAACAGGTCAAAGGCCTCCGACAGTCAGCCTCCACCTCTCAGGTTGGAGCGAGGCTGTAGAAGGAAAACATCTTCAGTGTCATTTCTATGGCAGGAATGTGTCTGGGTGACCAGGCTGAGCACTGAGCCTGCTGGGGGGGCAGAGTTGGGCTGAGACCTAAAGGTGACTCCATTCCCCCTGAATTCAAGACATAACAGAAAGCTCCAGTGTTCTGGTCCTTCTGGGTCGCTCGGTGCAGGTGATTCTGGGTCGCTCGGTGCTGGTGGTTCTGGGTCGCTCTGTGCTGGTGGTTCTGGGTCGCTCGGTGCTGGTGATTCTGGGTCGCTCGGTGCTGGTGGTTCTGGGTCGCTCGGTGCTGGTGGTTCTGGGTCGCTCGGTGCTGGTGATTCTGGGTCGCTCTGTGCTGGTGGTTCTGGGTCGCTCGGTGCTGGTGATTCTGGGTCGCTCGGTGCTGGTGGTTCTGGGTCGCTCGGTCCTGGTGATTCTGGGTCGCTCGGTGCTGGTGGTTCTGGGTCGCTCGGTGCTGGTGGAGGTTCTCATGGTGGGGGGTTACATGGCATTCAAATTTTTTCATTTTTGTTTCATAAAATCTTTAATTTGGAGAGAACTTTGTCCTTCAGTTTGACAAGTGTTGTATAAAATAGTATTATTATTATCAGCAGTCTGTTACCCAGACCCAGACCCAGATCACAGCAGCACATCAGGCCGCCACTCGTCTCCATAGTCCTGCTGTGGGTCCTACCGGAGAGCAGTGAGGAGGTGGAGCAGTGAGGGGGTGGAGCAGTGAGGGGGGGGTGGGGAGCAGTGAGAGGGTGGAGCAGTGAGGGGGTGGAGCAGTGAGAGGGTGGAGCAGTGAGGGGGTGGAGCAGTGAGAGGGTGGAGCAGTGAGTAGGGTGGAGCAGTGAGGGGGTGGAGCAGTGAGTAGGAGCAGTGAGGGGATGGAGCAGTGAGGGGGTGGAGCAGTGAGGGGGTGGAGCAGTGAGTAGCAGCAGTGAGGGGGTGGAGCAGTGAGAGGGTGGAGCAGTGAGGGGGTGGAGCAGTGAGAGGGTGGAGCAGTGAGGGGGTGGAGCAGGAGGGGGAGGTGAGGGGGTGGAGCAGTGAGTAGGAGCAGTGAGGGGATGGAGCAGAGAGGGGGTGGAGCAGTGAGGGGGTGGAGCAGTGAGTCGGAGCAGTGAGGGGGTGGAGCAGTGAGAGGGTGGAGCAGTGAGGGGGGGAGCAGTGAGAGGGGCAGTGAGAGGGTGGAGCAGTGAGGGGGTGGAGCAGTGAGAGGGTGGAGCAGTGAGTAGGAGCAGTGAGGGGGTGGAGCAGTGAGGGGGTGGAGCAGTGAGAGGGTGGAGCAGTGAGGGGGTGGAGCAGTGAGGGGGGGTGATGGTCCCGGCGTCCTCATGAGTCCCACCAGCATCACGGTGTCCTCTCTCCAGGTGGTGTAGTCTGTATGACGTGCAGGCGGAGCCTGGACAACCTGGACTACCTGGTGTCTCTGGAGCGAGAGCTGCAGCAGATGGAGGACGACGGGCTCTGGAGGCGTGTCTCCGTCACCGAGGTGGAGAAGTGGTCCAAAACGGTGCCGGTGCCGGGAAACGACTCTGGTGTCGTGTACCTCTACCAGAAAGTGTGACGTCACACGACCAGCTGGATCACGAGTCACCAGCCAGGATTCACCTCACCGAGTCTGAACCTGATATTGATCCACAGCCGATAGTCTTCCTACAGCAGTTCAGTCTGCAGCTTCATATCACACATTATCATCACTCTGTCTGAAGATGTGTCAAAGCAAAATGTATCTGATGTTTGTTTGACTCCATTAAACGTTTGCTGGTGAAGAGCTGCGTCTTGTAATGAAGCAGATCGACCACCAGAGGGCAGAGCTGAGTCCTGCTGGTTCCTGTTCACACTTTCTATTGTATTCTGTAGTACTACGCAGTCTGTAGAGTACCAACCAACTACTACTATTACTGCTACTACTACTACCACTACTACTACTACATCCTGGTCTCATCTGAAACTAGAGAACCTGATGGATCCATCAGTACCAACCAGGTCAGACTACTACTACTACTACTACTACTACTACTACTACATCCTGGTCTCATCTGAAACTAGAGAACCTGATGGATCCATCAGTACCAACCAGGTCAGACTACTACTACTACTACTGCTACTACATCCTGGTCTCATCTGAAACTAGAGAACCTGATGGATCCATCAGTACCAACCAGGTCAGACTACTACTACTACTACTACTACTACATCCTGGTCTCATCTGAAACTAGAGAACCTGATGGATCCATCAGTACCAACCAGGTCAGACTACTACTACTACTACTACTACATCCTGGTCTCATCTGAAACTAGAGAACCTGATGGATCCATCAGTACCAACCAGGTCAGACTACTACTACTACTACTACTACATCCTGGTCTCATCTGAAACTAGAGAACCTGATGGATCCATCAGTACCAACCAGGTCAGACTACTACTACTACTACTACTACATCCTGGTCTCATCTGAAACTAGAGAACCTGATGGATCCATCAGTACCAACCAGGTCAGACTACTACTACTACTACTACTACATCCTGGTCTCATCTGAAACTAGAGAACCTGATGGATCCATCAGTACCAACCAGGTCAGACTCAGTGTGTGTGGATATTAAAATGAGGGGTAGTGTTGTGGTGTGGGGGGCATTTCAGCTTCAGGAACAGGTGACTTAATGAATGTTGATGGCATCATGGATACGAGATTATACCACAACGTTCTGGTGACCATCTGGTCTCGTCTCATTGGGCCTGGATTGGACCTTCAACATTCCTCTAACCACCACATCTACCTGTGACAGAAGGAATCAGCTGGAGCACTGAAATGATAAACCGGACCCCCAGAGTTCAGACCTCAACCCCATCAAGCAGGTTTGGTCCCAGGAAATATCCACTGGTCCACACAGACCAGAGAGCAGGGAAAGGTGGACTTACCAGATCCATCCATCCATCGTCAACCGCTTATCCCATTGGGGGGGGGGGGGGGGGGGCTGCCAGCTGGCATTGGGTGAAGGCGGGTTCACCCTGGACAGGTCTCCAGTCCATCACAGGACACATAGAGACAGACAACCATTCATGCTCACATCCACACCTACGGGACATTTAGAGTCATCAGTTAACCTAAACAGCATGTCTTTGGACTGTGGGAGGAAGCCGGAGTACCCGGAGAAAACCCACACTGACACGGGAGAACATGCAGACTCCACACAGAAGAGTCCCAAGCCGAAATCGAACCTGCGACCCTCTGGCTGATGAAATTAAATCACGTTTCAGAGGCATAAAAGGTCAATATTTTCAGATCTGTCAGGTGTTAATACCGTAATAATCATTTTGATCACCACTGTATATATACACACATATGTACATACAGTAAATACGTACTGAATATACAGTATTAATAATGTGAAACGGTGGATGCAAGGAAAAATAATATAGGGAGAAGATGAAAATAAATGTGACCTGAAAAATGGTGATACATTTTCACTTTATCTGATAATCAACTGTTGACTTTCATCATTCACAACAACTGACATTCATCGTTTACATCACGCCATTTACAGCACTGCCCACCATGTTTGGTGTTTACAGGTGAGTCTCAGGTGAGTCTCAGGTGAGTCTCTGGTGAGTCTCAGGTGAGTCTCTGGTGAGTCTCTGGTGAGTCTCAGGTGAGTCTCAGGTGAGTCTCTGGTGAGTCTCAGGTGAGTCTCTGGTGAGTCTCAGGTGAGTCTCAGGTGAGTCTCAGGTGAGTCTCTGGTTAGTCTCTGGTGAGTCTCAGGTGAGTCTCTGGTTAGTCTCTGGTGAGTCTCTGGTGAGTCTCAGGTGAGTCTCTGGTGAGTCTCAGGTGAGTCTCTGGTTAGTCTCTGGTTAGTCTCTGGTGAGTCTCAGGTGAGTCTCTGGTGAGTCTCAGGTGAGTCTCTGGTTAGTCTCTGGTTAGTCTCTGGTGAGTCTCAGGTGAGTCTCTGGTTAGTCTCTGGTTAGTCTCTGGTGAGTCTCAGGTGAGTCTCAGGTGAGTCTCTGGTTAGTCTCTGGTGAGTCTCAGGTGAGTCTCTGGTTAGTCTCTGGTGAGTCTCTGGTGAGTCTCAGGTGAGTCTCTGGTGAGTCTCAGGTGAGTCTCTGGTTAGTCTCTGGTTAGTCTCTGGTGAGTCTCAGGTGAGTCTCTGGTTAGTCTCTGGTTAGTCTCTGGTGAGTCTCAGGTGAGTCTCAGGTGAGTCTCTGGTTAGTCTCTGGTGAGTCTCAGGTGAGTCTCAGGTGAGTCTCAGGTGAGTCTCTGGTTAGTCTCTGGTTAGTCTCTGGTGAGTCTCAGGTGAGTCTCTGGTGAGTCTCAGGTGAGTCTCTGGTTAGTCTCTGGTGAGTCTCAGGTGAGTCTCTGGTGAGTCTCAGGTGAGTCTCTGGTTAGTCTCTGGTGAGTCTCTGGTGAGTCTCAGGTGAGTCTCTGGTTAGTCTCAGGTGAGTCTCTGGTTAGTCTCAGGTGAGTCTCTGGTGAGTCTCAGGTGAGTCTCTGGTTAGTCTCAGGTGAGTCTCTGGTGAGTCTCAGGTGAGTCTCTGGGTAGTCTCTGGTGAGTCTCAGGTGAGTCTCAGGTGAGTCTCTGGTTAGTCTCAGGTGAGTCTCTGGTTAGTCTCAGGTGAGTCTCAGGTGAGTCTCTGGTTAGTCTCTGGTGAGTCTCAGGTGAGTCTCAGGTGAGTCTCTGGTTAGTCTCAGGTGAGTCTCTGGTTAGTCTTTGGTGAGTCTCAGGTGAGTCTCAGGTGTTAATAATGTGAAACGGTGGATGCAAGGAAAAATAATATAGGGAGAAGATGAAAATAAATGTGACCTGAAAAATGGTGATACATTTTCACTTTATCTGATAATCAACTGTTGACTTTCATCATTCACAACAACTGACATTCATCGTTTACATCACGCCATTTACAGCACTGCCCACCATGTTTGGTGTTTACAGGTGAGTCTCAGGTGAGTCTCAGGTGAGTCTCTGGTGAGTCTCAGGTGAGTCTCAGGTGAGTCTCAGGTGAGTCTCTGGTTAGTCTCTGGTTAGTCTCTGGTGAGTCTCTGGTGAGTCTCAGGTGAGTCTCTGGTGAGTCTCAGGTGAGTCTCTGGTTAGTCTCTGGTGAGTCTCTGGTGAGTCTCAGGTGAGTCTCTGGTGAGTCTCAGGTGAGTCTCTGGTGAGTCTCAGGTGAGTCTCTGGTTAGTCTCTGGTTAGTCTCTGGTGAGTCTCAGGTGAGTCTCTGGTTAGTCTCTGGTTAGTCTCTGGTGAGTCTCAGGTGAGTCTCAGGTGAGTCTCTGGTTAGTCTCTGGTGAGTCTCAGGTGAGTCTCAGGTGAGTCTCAGGTGAGTCTCTGGTTAGTCTCTGGTTAGTCTCTGGTGAGTCTCAGGTGAGTCTCTGGTGAGTCTCAGGTGAGTCTCTGGTTAGTCTCTGGTGAGTCTCAGGTGAGTCTCTGGTGAGTCTCAGGTGAGTCTCTGGTTAGTCTCTGGTTAGTCTCTGGTGAGTCTCTGGTGAGTCTCAGGTGAGTCTCTGGTTAGTCTCAGGTGAGTCTCTGGTTAGTCTCAGGTGAGTCTCTGGTGAGTCTCAGGTGAGTCTCTGGTTAGTCTCAGGTGAGTCTCTGGTGAGTCTCAGGTGAGTCTCTGGTTAGTCTCTGGTGAGTCTCAGGTGAGTCTCAGGTGAGTCTCTGGTTAGTCTCAGGTGAGTCTCTGGTTAGTCTCAGGTGAGTCTCAGGTGAGTCTCTGGTTAGTCTCTGGTGAGTCTCAGGTGAGTCTCAGGTGAGTCTCTGGTTAGTCTCAGGTGAGTCTCTGGTTAGTCTTTGGTGAGTCTCAGGTGAGTCTCAGGTGAGTCTCTGGTTAGTCTCTGGTGAGTCTCTGGTTAGTCTTTGGTGAGTCTCAGGTGAGTCTCTGGTTAGTCTCAGGTGAGTCTCTGGTGAGTCTCAGGTGAGTCTCTGGTTAGTCTCAGGTGAGTCTCTGGTTAGTCTTTGGTGAGTCTCAGGTGAGTCTCTGGTTAGTCTCAGGTGAGTCTCTGGTTAGTCTCTGGTTAGTCTCAGGTGAGTCTCTGGTTAGTCTCTGGTGAGTCTCAGGTTAGTCTCAGGTGAGTCTCTGGTTAGTCTCAGGTGAGTCTCTGGTTAGTCTCTGGTTAGTCTCTGGTGAGTCTCAGGTGAGTCTCTGGTTAGTCTCAGGTGAGTCTCTGGTTAGTCTCTGGTGAGTCAAAGTACCTAGAATGCATATTCCGAGTAAGAAATGGGTTAAAATGATAGTAGAGTGTCCATATTGTGCAGCGATTGATGGTGTATTGAAATAAATTGATGAAGGGCTAAAGTAAATGTAAATAGTTTAGTTTTAGTCACTTTAATAATAACAACAATACCACTAATAATAAAATAATAATCACTAGAGGTGTAAGCAGATGAATCAACTGATACGTTAATGAATCTGTATGAATCCTACATCAATGTGAAAAATAAAAGTCTCATCTCTTCTTTAAACCTGCTGTTTTTAGTTTAGGCCTAGTTATGAACTATAATGAGTAAAAATAATGACGCAAAGTATGTCAGATACATTCAATATTTAAACGATCTGATTCCAGAGATGAGGAGATATTTGATATCAGAGTATTTATTATTAGAATATGTTATATTATCCACCGTTTTTAAGTTTGAATTTCACTGTTTTGAATTTTGGAAAACGATTTACCGTAGAGCGCTTTTATTGTGAAATCCCTTACAGGAAGTCAAGTCGTGTTTCCCGAAGCGCTTGACTTCGGAGCAGCTCGGGGCGGGCTCGGCTCTGCTCGGTTGATTTTCCTCCCGCCCTCCACCGGAACGGAGCGAGATGACATCCGGACCTCGCGGAGCCTGTGTGCTTTGGCGTCGGACAGGCTGGACAGAGCAGACCGGGAGTACAGACCGGGAGCCGGAGCGGACCGGGAGCCGGAGCGGACCGGGATATCGGCGTTATTCTGCGGCAGTTTCAGAGTTGACAGGCCCGGGAAAGATACCGAGCGGTTCGTTGAAGTGGAGCCGGGTTGTGGTGGACTGCTGGCGGCTGCAGCTCCAGGCTGCGCCCCGCTGGACGCCGGAGGACTAAGGAGACATGTACCAGGTCCAGGTAAGATAAGATAAGATAAGATATTCCTTTATTAGTCCCACAGTGGGGAAATTTACACGTTACAGCAGCAATACAAATAAAATAAATTAGTATATACATAATAGAAAATAGAAAAAAGTAAAGACAGAAAAAATGTGTCCATCATATCAATGATATAATTGTACATAAAGTCCTTATTGCACTTGTGTTTCCGGTGAGTTTGTTGTGAATGTGACTGTGATTGTGGTCTACTGGGAGCAGTGCTGGTTGTGAATGTGTATGTGGTCTACTGGGAGCAGTGCTGGTTGTGAATGTGTATGTGGTCTACTGGGAGCAGTGCTGGTTGTGAATGTGTATGTGGTCTACTGGGAGCAGTGCTGGTTGTGGATGTGTATGTGGTTTACTGGGAGCAGTGCTGGTTGTGGAGTCTAACAGCTGCAGGCAGGAAGGACCTTCTGTAACGCTCCTTCGTACACTTAGGGTGTAGCAGCCTGTCACTGAAGGAGCTCTCCAGAGCTCTGATGGTGTCTCTCATGGGGTGGGAGTCCTTCTCCATCATGGATGGCAGCTTAGCCATCGTCCTCCTCTCTCCCACCACCTGCACTGAGTCCAGAGAGCATCCCAGGACAGAGCTGGCCCTTTTGATAATCTTATCCAGCCTCTTCCTGTCTGCAGCCGTGATGCTGCTGCCCCAGCAAACCACTCCATAAAATATGGCTGATGCCACCACGGTGTCATAAAAAGTTTTCAGGAGTGTCCCCTGCACTCCAAAAGACCTCAGTCTCCTGAGCAGATACAGTCTGCTCTGGCCTTTTTTATGGAGTTCAGAGGAGTTTGTAGTCCACTCCAGTTTATTGTTCAGAAGAAGAAGAAGAAGATCTACCTTTATTAGTCCCACAGTGGGGAAATTCAATTTACACTCTGTTTTAACTTATACATGGTACATGCACACAAACACACACACACATGCATCAATGGAGAGATGTCAGAGTGAGGGGGCTGCTCCAGACAAGCGCCCCGAGCAGTTGGGGGTTTGGTGCCTTGCTCAGGGGCACCTCGGCAGTGCCCAAGAGGTAAACTGGCACCTCTCAAGCTACCAGTTCACACTCAGTTTTTGGTCCAGGTGAACACCCAGGTATTTATAAGATGTCACCATCTCAATGTCTGATCCCTGGATGTTCACCGGTGTTGGTGGGGGATGAGTTTGCCTGCGGACATCCACCACCAGCTCTTTAGTTTTCCCAGCGTTGATCTGGAGGTGGTTCCGCAGGCACCAGTCCACGAAGTCCTGGGAAAGTTCTCTGTACTCCCCATCGTCCCCATCAGTGATGAGGCCGACGATAGCAGAGTCATCAGTGAACTTCTGCAGGTGACAGGTTGGTGAGTTGTAAGTAAAGTCTGCAGTGTAGAGCGTGAAGAGGAACGGAGCCAGAACCGTTCCCTGAGGAACCCCACACTGCAGACCACCGTGTCGGAGGTGAAGTCCTGTGTCCTCACATACTGTGGGCGGTTTGTGAGGTAGTCCAGTATCCAGGATGTTAGATGTTGATCTACCCCTGCAGTCTCCAGTTTGTCCCTCAGAAGTGTCGGCTGGATGGTGTTGAAAGCACTGGAGAAATCAAAGAACATGAACCTCACAGTGCTCCCAGGCTTCTCCAGGTGAGACAGAGCTCGGTCCACAAGGAAGATGATGGCATCGTCCACCCCAATGCCAGGTTGATAGGCAAACTGTAGTGGGTCCATGGATGGACTCACCACAGGGCGGAGATGTTGGAGGACCAGGCGCTCCAGGGCCTTCATCAGGTGGGATGGTAGTGCCACCGGCCTGAAGCTGCTGGGGTCCTTGGGGTGTGGGGTCTTGGGCACAGGTACCACGCAGGATGTCTTCCATAGTTGTGGTACCTTCCTCAGCTTCAGGCTCAGGTTGAATAGACGTCCAAAAGTCCCACACAGCTGGTCTGCGCAGGACTTCAGGAGCCTGGAGCTGATGCCATCTGGACCCGTAGCCTTCCTCACGTTCATCTTCATGAACTGGATCTTCACCTGAAGTGTTGTGAAGGACAAACTGGAGCAGGGGGGCTGTGTGTCGGAGGCAGAGGAGGGGGGGGGGAGTAGAGTTGGGTAGTGGAGCAGAGGGGGGTTGTCTGTGTGACGGGTCTGCTGGAGCCATAGGTAGAGCTGTAGGTGTCGATGTCAGTGGGGGGGCTGTTGTTGAGCTGATGGTGGTGAAGGCGGAGGAGGGGGGCTCTGTCTTGAAGTGGCAGATGAAGGGGGCTGCAGCAGGGTGGACTGGGCTGGGGGAGGGGCAGGTGACTCATTGAACCTGTTAAAGTAGTGGTTCAAATCATTCACCCACTTTAGGTCTCCCACAGCCTTGGAGTCTGGCTTCTTGTGGCCTGAGATGGTTTTTAGGCCTTTCCAGACTCCACTGATGTTGTTCTGCTGCAGCTGTTCCTCCATCTTCCTCCTGTAGCTGTTCTTCCCCTCCCTGATTTTCCTCCTTAGCTCCCTCTGAACAGCCTTCAGCTCCTCCTTGTTTCCTGATTTAAAGGCCCTCTTCTTCTCCTTAAGGAGGGCCTTTATATCAGGATTAATCCAGGGTTTGTTGTTGGAAAAACACCTTACCGTCCTGGTTGGTACAGTGTTTTCCACACAGACGTTAATGCAGTCTGTGATGCAGCCCGTCAGTCCGTCTATATCCTCCCCATGAGAATCCCAGAGTTCCTCCCACACTGTTGTGTTGAAACAGTCCTGCAGAGCTTCCTCAGCTTCTTTGGACCATGTCCTCACTGTGCGGGAGACGGCTGGTTCTCTGTGTACCAGGGGTCTGTACACAGGCTGGAGATGAACCAGGTTGTGGTCTGATCTTCCCGGGGGGGGGGGGGGGGGAATGATGTGTATGCCTCCTTGCAGTTGGCATACAATAAGTCCAGGATTTTACTGTCCCGTGTGCAGCATGAAACATACTGGGTGAAAGTTGGTAGAGTGGAGGACAGAGAGACATGATTAAAGTCTCCAGAGACCAGGAGGAGGGCCTGAGGGTGCTGTGTCTGCAGCCTGCTAGTGACTGAATAGACCACATCACAAGCTGTGTCACCGTTAGCAGAGGGGGGAACATACACAGCCATCATAATAACATGTGTAAATTCCCTCGGTAAATAATACGGCCTCATACTAACAGCCACCAGCTCGATGTCCCTGCTGCAGTGTTGGTCTTTAACAGTGATGTGACCAGGGTTACACCATCTATCATTCACAAACACCGCCAGACCTCCTCCTTTCCTCTTACCGCTGTCTCTCGTCCTGTCCGCCCGCACCAACTTAAACCCGTCCAGCTCCGTCACCGTGTCCGTGGTCGCCTCCGTCAGCCACGTCTCGGTGAACACCATCATGCTGCACTGCCGATAGTGTTACCTGCTTTAACAAGCATCCAGCTCCACGTGGTCGACTCATCAATATTTCACCGGGTCACATTACTGCCTCACTGTCTGGACATGGATCATGTTTTAAAATAAAGTCGACTATTTCTAATTGAAACAGAATCATCATTTAAACAGACAATAACTTAAAGGATCATCTTCATGTCCTCACAGTCTGTGAAGAAACTATCCGACTAGAAGTCCTCTAAGTTAATATACATATATGTGTGTATATATATATATATATGTGTAAATATATATATATATATATATATATATGTGTATTTGTATGTGTATATATATATATATATATATAGGCTGCCGTTTGGTCAGGGCCCCTCTGCACTGGAAACTGACGAACGGGGGCACTCTTTAGCAACAGTATAGGGAAATGAGAAAATGATCCTCCTCTCTGATTTATTACCTCAGTAAACATTGAAAACGTCAGTTTCTGGTCCCAGTCACTAGTTTCAAGTCTTCTTCAAAACAGCAGGATGTTCACGTAGTAAATTATTGTCCCATTTACGACAAAAACCAAGATGACAAACTCGATTCTTCAGAATGTCAGATTGAAACCAACAGGTGACGTTCTGGTGACTACGTTCACTGGTCAAAGACCGTCTGTGGTCTGACCTGGCTGACCTCCAGCCAGATAAGATCCTGCAGGGCAGCTGCTAACTTGGATTAATTCACCCCATTCATGTTTTCATCAAAAGGGGCTAGTTAGCCAGGTAGCATGTCCTTCTCCAGAGTGGTACTGAGTGTGGCGAGGGGAACGTTATCAGCCCTCCATTCAGGTCATTTCCTGTAAGGTGTCCAGGTGTGTCCAGGCACTGAGGTGTTTCCGAGCACTGAGGTGTATCCAGGCACCGAGGTGTGTCCAGGCACTGAGGTGTTTCCGAGCACTGAGGTGTGTCCAGGCACTGAGGTGTGTCCAGGCACTGAGGTGTATCCAGGCACTGAGGTGTGTCCAGGCACTGAGGTGTTTCCGAGCACTGAGGTGTGTCCAGGCACTGAGGTGTGTCCAGGCACTGAGGTGTATCCAGGCACTGAGGTGTGTCCAGGCACTGAGGTGTTTCCGAGCACTGAGGTGTGTCCAGGCACTGAGGTGTTTCCGAGCACTGAGGTGTGTCCAGGCACTGAGGTGTTTCCGAGCACTGAGGTGTATCCAGGTACTGAGGTGTGTCCAGGCACTGAGGTGTATCCAGGCACTGAGGTGTATCCAGGCACTGAGGTGTATCCAGGCACTGAGGTGTGTCCAGGTGCTGAGGTGTGTCCAGGTGTGTCCAGGTGCTGAGGTGTGTCCAGGCACTGAGGTGTTTCCGAGCACTGAGGTGTATCCAGGCACTGAGGTGTGTCCAGGCACTGAGGTGTTTCCGAGCACTGAGGTGTATCCAGGCACTGAGGTGTGTCCAGGCACTGAGGTGTGTCCAGGCACTGAGGTGTTTCCAGGCACTGAGGTGTGTCCAGGCACTGAGGTGTTTCCGAGCACTGAGGTGTGTCCAGGCACTGAGGTGTTTCCGAGCACTGAGGTGTGTCCAGGCACTGAGGTGTTTCCGAGCACTGAGGTGTATCCAGGTACTGAGGTGTGTCCAGGCACTGAGGTGTATCCAGGCACTGAGGTGTATCCAGGCACTGAGGTGTATCCAGGCACTGAGGTGTGTCCAGGTGCTGAGGTGTGTCCAGGTGTGTCCAGGTGCTGAGGTGTGTCCAGGCACTGAGGTGTTTCCGAGCACTGAGGTGTATCCAGGCACTGAGGTGTGTCCAGGCACTGAGGTGTTTCCGAGCACTGAGGTGTATCCAGGCACTGAGGTGTGTCCAGGCACTGAGGTGTTTCCGAGCACTGAGGTGTGTCCAGGCACTGAGGTGTTTCCGAGCACTGAGGTGTGTCCAGGCACTGAGGTGTTTCCGAGCACTGAGGTGTATCCAGGCACTGAGGTGTTTCCGAGCACTGAGGTGTGTCCAGGCACTGAGGTGTGTCCAGGCACTGAGGTGTATCCAGGCACTGAGGTGTGTCCAGGCACTGAGGAGTGTCCAGGCACTGAGGAGTGTCCAGGCACTGAGGTATATCCAGGCACTGAGGTGTATCCAGGCACTGAGGTGTGTCCAGGCACTGAGGTGTGTCCAGGCACTGAGGTGTGTCCAGGCACTGAGGTGTGCAGGCACTGAGGTGTATCCAGGCACTGAGGTGTGTCCAGGTGCTGAGGTGTGTCCAGGTGTGTCCAGGCACTGAGGTGTATCCAGGCACTGAGGTGTATCCAGGCACTGAGGTGTGTCCAGGTGCTGAGGTGTGTCCAGGTGTGTCCAGGCACTGAGGTGTGTCCAGGCACTGAGGTGTATCCAGGCACTGAGGTGTGTCCAGGCACTGAGGTGTATCCAGGCACTGAGGTGTGTCCAGGCACTGAGGTGTATCGAGGCACTGAGGGGTGTCCAGGTGCTGAGGTGTGTCCAGGTGTGTCCAGGTGCTGAGGTGTGTCCAGGTGTGTCCAGGTGCTGAGGTGTGTCCAGGTGTGTCCAGGTGCTGAGGTGTGTCCAGGTGCTGAGGTGTGTCCAGGCGCTGAAGTGTGTCCAGGCGCTGAGGTGTGTCCAGGTGCCGAGGTGTGTCCAGGTGCCGAGGTGTGTCCAGGTGTGTCCTGGTGCTGAGATGTGTCCAGGTGTGTCCAGGTACTGAGGTGTGTCCAGGTACTGAGGTGTGTCCAGGTACTGAGGTGTGTCCAGGCACTGAGGTGTATCGAGGCACTGAGGTGTATCGAGGCACTGAGGTGTATCGAGGCACTGAGGTGTGTCCGGGTTATGAGGTGTGTCCACGTGTGTCCAGGTGTGTCCAGGTGCTGAGGTGTGTCCACGTGTGTCCAGGTGCTGAGGTGTGTCCACGTGTGTCCAGGCGCTGAGGGGTGTCCAGGTGCCGAGGTGTGTCCAGGTGTGTCCTGGTGCTGAGATGTGTCCAGGTGTGTCCAGGTACTGAGGTGTGTCCAGGCAGTGAGGTGTGTCCAGGTACTGAGTTGTGTCCACGCAGTGAGGTGTGTCCAGGCAGTGACGTGTGTCCAGGCACTGAGGAGTGTCCAGGCAGTGAGGTGTGTCCAGGTAAGGAGGTGTGTCCAGGCAGTGAGGTGTGTCCAGGCACTGACGTGTGTCCAGGCGCTGAGGTGTGTCCAGGCGCTGAGGTGTGTCCAGGTGCTGAGGTGTGTCCAGGTGTGTCCAGGTGCTGAGGTGTGTCCAGGTGTGTCCAGGTGCTGAGGTGTGTCCAGGTGTGTCCAGGTGTGTGCTGAGGTGTGTCCAGGCGCTGAGGTGTGTCCAGGTGTGTGCTGAGGTGTGTCCAGGTGCTGAGGTGTGTCCAGGTGTGTGCTGAGGTGTGTCCACGCGCTGAGGTGTGTCCAGGTGTGTGCTGAGGTGTGTCCAGGCGCTGAGGTGTGTCCAGGTGTGTCCAGGCGCTGAGGTGTGTCCAGGCGCTGAGGTGTGTCTAGGCGCTGAAGTGTGTCCAGGTGCTGAGGTGTGTCCAGGTGTGTCCAGGCGCTGAGGTGTGTCCAGACACTGAGGTGTGTCCAGGTGCTGAGGTGTGTCCAGGTGCTGAGGTGTCCCCAACTTCTACCTTGAAGAAGCTGTGGAAGTCCTGCTGTTAAGGCTTCTTCTGATGATCCCACTGAGTGGGTCCCTCTCAGACCTGCTGTGGGTAGAAGTACACAGCAGTACACGCCCTCCCCTCCGCTGGGACTCCGGTGGTTTTCGGGCCATTAGGCGGAGCACAGTGTGGATGTTGTTGTAGGAGATGCAGCACCATCACAAGGTCAGGGCTTCACTTCATCCACCCTCATCATCCTCCACTCCAGTGGGTCACAGCTCATCATCACCACGCTCACCCTGAGCCACCGCAGCAGTCGGTCCGCCGTAATGTACAGTGAGCGGTTCGTTGTCGGGAAGTAAACCCCGGCAGGACCACCTACGGCGGCCATGGGCAGCGTCCTACTGGGTTAACCGTTGCCCTACTGGGTTAACCGTTGCCCTACAGGGTTAACCGTTGTCCTACTGGGTTAACCGTTGTCCTACTGGGTTAACCGTTGCCCTACTGGGTTAACCGTTGTCCTACTGGGTTAACCGTTGTCCTACAGGGTTAACCGTTGCCCTACAGGGTTAACCGTTGTCCTACAGGGTTAACCGTTGCCCTACAGGGTTAACCGTTGTCCTACTGGGTTAACCGTTTCCTACTGCGTTAACCGTTGCCCTACAGGGTTAACCGTTGTCCTACTGGGTTAACCGTTGTCCTACTGGGTTAACCGTTGTCCTACTGGTTAACCGTTGCCCTCCAGGGTTAACCGTTGTCCTACAGGGTTAACCGTTGCCCTACAGGGTTAACCGTTGTCCTACTGGGTAACCGTTGTCCTAATGGGTTAACCGTTGCCCTACAGGGTTAACCGTTGCCCTACAGGGTTAACCGTTGCCCTACAGGGTTAACCGTTGTCCTACTGGGTTAACCGTTGTCCTACTGGGTTAACCGTTGCCCTACAGGGTTAACCGTTGTCCTACTGGGTTAATCGTTGCCCTACAGGGTTAGCCTTTGTGCTCATGAATGAGTTAACTTCTGGACTTCACTGTAGGTCCATTTGTCCGTTTATTTCTTAGCGAGCTCTTAAACACAATAAAAAGTGAGTTCCTGGAACTATGAAAAAGTTGTTCTGGTCTGCTGAGGCCTATCTTGCCTCCTGGATCAGAGGGTCCTGGGTTTAACCCAGTGGATCAATGATCTTTAACACTTTGGTGAAGAGTCTCCACCCTGTTTTGGTGAAGGTGGTCAGCGAGGATCAGAGAGAGATCCTGAATGAAGGATGGATCGGAGATCTGTTTTCATCCTGTGCTGCATAAAGCTGAGCGGACTCAGGGTTTTTGTCCTCTGTGGGCTCCTGTAGTCCTGTACTGTACTTACAGTGTGGCTGACTGAGCCTCAGGGGAATCACACTCATACAAGATTAATTAGCAGCGGAGCTGCCGGATGATTGGAGGATATAAATATCTAAATTCTCCAGGGTCAAATATTCCTCCGTCAGCTGACTAGGCTGCTGCTGCCGCCCTTGGCACCGTTTCACCACCACGCCTTCATCATATACTGTATACATACACAGTACACAGTACTACTGAGTCCTGAGGCCGACTCCTTTATTTCTGCTGAACACTGAAAACATTTGGGTCTGACATCAACAGACGAATATGCTTCTACTTCCTGATCGCTGGTCTCAGATTCAACCATATACACATTTATATGTATATATACACATAAATATATATATATATGTACATACATACATACATATATGTACATGTATATATACACATAAATGTGTATATATATAGTAGCAGCAGTAGTAGCAGCAGCAGTAGCAGCAGCAGCAGCAGCAGTAGCAGCAGCAGCAGCAGCAGTAGCAGCAGCAGTAGTAGTAGCAGCAGCAGTAGTAGCAGCAGCAGTAGCAGCAGC
>CAMQGK010000485.1:8667500-8810000 GCA_947000775.1 Pterois miles | reverse complement strand
ACATGGCGCTACAGGGCGCTACAGAGAGCTACATGGCGCTACAGGGCACTACAGGTCGGTACATGGCGCTACAGGGCGCTACAGGGCGCTACAGGTCGGTACATGGCGTTACAGGTCGGTACATGGCGCTACAGGGCGCTACATGGCGCTACAGGGCACTACAGGTCGCTACAGGGCGCTACAGGGCGCTACATGGCACTACATGGCGCTACAGGGCGCTACAGGGCGGTACATGGCGCTACAGGGCGCTACAGGTCGGTACATGGCGTTACAGGTCGGTACATGGCGCTACAGGGCGCTACATGGCACTACATGGCGCTACAGGTCGGTACAGGGCGCTACATGGCGCTACATGGCGCTACAGGTCGGTACATGGCGCTACATGGCGCTACAGGTCGGTACATGGCGCTACAGGTCGGTACATGGCGCTACATGGCGCTACAGGTCGGTACAGGACGCTACAGGGCGCTACAGGTCGGTACATGGCGCTACAGGGCGCTACAGGTCGGTACATGGCGCTACATGGCGCTACAGGGCGCTACAGGTCGGTACATGGCGCTACAGGGCGCTACAGGTCGGTACATGGCGCTACAGGGCGCTACAGGTCGCTACAGGTCGCTACATGGCGCTACAGGGTCACTGATGGGTGCAGTCAGTGTGTTTCACCTGTTACCGTGCCCACAGTGATGTCACAGTGTACCGGAGCAGGGCCAATCAGATGTGTGCTGCTGTTCCATCAGGATTAATGCCTGTGTTTGAGCCGGTCTAATAATAAATCTGGATGTTTTATTGATAAACTGTGTCAGGTCATAACAGAGGTCATCTCCAGCCATGTGTCATAGAGCAGGTCTACACAGAGCTCAGTGATTCAGACACCTCACCTGACCCCAGGTTCAGGCACTTTAACGGGTAGAACCCTGTGTGGTGGTAATGCAGTGGTTTGGTGGAAAAACACTAATTGTGGCTATATGTTGGATCTGAAATGAGGTCGATGCTTTTAGTTTAAATGGATTATAAGGAGTGTGAATCCAAGGATACAAAATGGAGGTTTGAAAGGCATCAGACTTTTACAAATAGCAGATTGATGCGACATGTATGTGGATCATCTCCTGGATCTAGACCTTGTGTCTGTTATACGTAGCCTAGCTGTTCTAAATAAAATTACAGACCACAGGATGTGTGTTTGACCAATCAGAATTGAGTATTCAACCAAGACGTGTAATAGATAAACTTTGTACACGCTGGTGTATTCTGTAAGACAAGCGAAGCATGTAACCTTGGAGACGACGACAGGCAGTAGTTGTTCTTCGCTGTAAATGTGTCTTTGAACTAAACGTGGAGTCGTCGGACGATGGCAGCGTTTTCACAGCTGGAAGGCTGGACTTGAACTGTGATGTAGTTTCTCTTTCTAATTCACATCCTAAATAACGTCCACCCAGTGAAACGTGGGACACTCGTGTTGTGTTGTATAAGCATGTGCATGCTATTATATCGTTCTTATTTTAAAATGTGCTCCAGAGTTGTAATCCCCATTTTTACATGAAGTCTTCATATTCACACACAACCGGATCAAACCAGATTCTGATGTCATCAGCATCATTTCTTTCCTTCTTAAATAATTCACAGTTCATCCTTTTTTCATGTCTGACTTTGTCATGAAGAGTTTGGTTCCAAAATAAAGAAAAAACCTGAAATAGTAAAAAGAGGGAGCAAGGTTTGTCTGTAAAGCATGTGAGTAGCGTCTGAGTGAATGAACCTGTCGATCTGCCTGTTGTAGGGGAAAGGGGAAAGGGTCGTTGCCATGGTGCTGAAGGAGCTTCCTGCTAAAAAGGCATCCTCAGAAGGAAACCCCCTCCTCACCGTGACAACCAAGGTTGGCATGACGACCTCGCTTGTTATTTTATTTTGCACTGCTGAGAGATTTATTTTTGTTCTTTTTATTTTTGCTTATCACATGGCCGTGTTGAATGCTTGATTCTGATTGGTCAATCACAGCCCGTTATCTCTTAATAACAGACTGTTGCTATGGACACAGTTCTGATGTCACACTTCTAGTGACTTTTACTTTGATTTTCAGCAGTCAGAGACGTCCTGAAGTCAAATATATCAGGATCATTGTCAGGAATTATTGATTACAGTTTTTATCCATCAACCCAGAAATCAAAGAATAAAGACGTTTCCCTCACAGATTAGTGGGATTTTCTTTTTAATTTATCAGGGTCATGTAATGTTTTCTACTCTGCTGAATATAATCCATCAGTCTGATTTCCATAGATGGATTCTGTAGATCCAGTTCCCTTTGTTAACACCTTATTTTGAAAAGCGGCCGTAGTCCCAGGTGTCTACTTCCTCTAACTCCTCCAAGGTGGTCTCTAGCTCTCCGTCAGCTCCGTCCTCTTTATCCATCCATGGTCAGCTCCATCGGGGCCGTCTGAATGCATTTAACATAAATGTCAGTATATGGAGCTCTACAGTCGTAGCGTCGGCCCGTCGGACCACGGAGACGAGAGCGACGGCCGGCCGGACCGCACGTTACCGCCGTACGATGACGTTTCCCGTCCGTGACGGAGTTAGCGTGCAGCTTTAGCCGTGATGTCTAGCTCTGCTTTTCCAAAGTGTTTCCCTCCTTTACTGGATGTGTAGTGTTTACCAGGCTGGATTTAACATGGAGGGTGGAGGTCGGATCCACGCCCACCCTCCTCCCTTTAATACTTTACTGGATGTGTAGTGTTTACCAGGCTGGATTTAACATGGAGGGTGGAGGTCGGATCCACACCCACCCTCCACCCTTCATATTGTATTAATATGAAGGTTCTTCAGTCCTTTAGTTTGTGTTGTGATGGTCAGTGTGAATGAAGATGACCTCTGACCTTCTTTCTGGTAGTTGAGGAGCCTGATGTCTGTGGAGCTGTGAAGACTTTAATACTTTATACTTCTGTCATAATGATTCAATCCCTCATTTTATTGATGTCATGTTTGATTTGAAATTGTGTTGTTTTTATATTCTATGTATAATGTGAGTTATTTGTGCGACCTCCCAGCAGAGGTCTGGTCGGCTGGTAGCGTGAGGCATGAAGCGAGTTGGAGTCTGGATGTCTTTTAGTGGATGCGGTGCTGTTCTGCTCCGTCACAGGATTAAATACAAGCATATTCCAGTTGGCGTGTGGATGAACACGGCTGTGTGGATTAGGATTAGGAGACCAGACACACACTGACTGAGCCACTGAATTAAAGGTTGCACTTTGTCCTGCGTTTCCCAGAATGCATTTCAGCATCCCCTGGAGAGCTGGCAGTAATGAGTGCATTTACATACACACTAATATTCCACTATTATTCTGAATATGACAGTATAGTGAATTTGATACACATCATGTGAAGTGGCGTGTGATCTGCTGAGATTATTCAGGTTTCAGGAGCGTTCTGTGGACGTGGATTCAGCTCCTCACTACGAGTCTATCAGGGTTTCTACTGCAGACTCAGCCTCGTCTGTTTACGCTCGGCCATAATACCGATAGTTTTAATACATTACGAGTAAATGCATGTTGTATAAATATAATAATAATAAAGAAAATAAAGTCTGTTTAATAAACTATGAAACTGAAAGAGTCAGAGTCGGTTTGAAGTTGTGAAGATTCTTCTCAGATCACTGTAGAAAACTGAATTTCTCCTCATGGTGCGACCGGAGCAGAAAAGCTTGTTGGTTTCTTCAAGAGTTTTCGGTCTCTATAAAATCTGAATGAATAATCGAGTCGGGAGAATCCCAAATTCACATCCTGTCATCTATTGCTTGCATACGCTGGACTTGATCCAGCAGGCAGCAGAATCCACAGCAGGATGATCATTAAGACTTCGGTGCAGTTCAGGGAGGGAAAGCAAGGCGGCAGACAGCTTTACAGTGAAGCCGGTTCTGGTCCGGGTCTAACTGTGTTCCTGGTCCGCAGCTGGTCCGGGAGCAGCAGGAGAGTCGGCCCCTGCTGAGTCCCTCCATCGATGACTTCCTGTCAGAGAGCCGGAGCCCCGCCCCCTCAACCCGCGCCCTCACCTCCAACACAGCAGGTAGACTCCCGCCATTTATCACATCCTCACCCCGTCTACCCCTCCATCTACCCCTCCATCTACCCCTCTGTCTACCCCTCCGTCTACCCCTCTGTCTACCCCTCCGTCTACCCCTCCATCTGTCTCTCCCTCTATCTACCCCTCCATCTACCCCTCCATCTACCCCTCTGTCTACCCCTCCGTCTACCCCTCTGTCTACCCCTCCGTCTACCCCTCCATCTGTCTCTCCCTCTATCTACCCCTCCATCTACCCCTCTGTCTACCCCTCTGTCTACCCCTCCGTCTACCCCTCCATCTACCCCTCCATCTACCCCTCTGTCTACCCCTCCGTCTACCCCTCCATCTGTCTCTCCCTCTATCTACCCCTCCATCTACCCCTCTGTCTACCCCTCTGTCTACCCCTCCGTCAACCATCCATCTGTCTCTCCCTCTATCTACCCCTCCGTCTACCCCTCCATCTACCCCTCCGTCTACCCCTCCATCTACCCCTCCGTCTACCCCTCCATCTCCCCCCCCTTCTACCCCTCCGTCTACCCCTCTGTCTACCCCTCCGTCTACCCCTCCGTCTACCCCTCCATCTGTCTCTCCCTCTATCTACCCCTCCATCTACCCCTCTGTCTACCCCTCCATCTACCCCTCTGTCTACCCCTCCGTCTACCCCTCCATCTGTCTCTCCCTCTATCTACCCCTCCATCTACCCCTCCGTCTACCCCTCTGTCTACCCCTCCATCTACCCCTCTATCTACCCCTCCATCTACCCCTCCATCTACCCCTCCGTCTACCCCTCCGTCTACCCCTCTGTCTACCCCTCCGTCTACCCCTCTGTCTACCCCTCTGTCTACCTCCATCTGTCTCTCCCTCTATCTACCCCTCCGTCTACCCCTCTGTCTACCCCTCCGTCTACTCCTCCGTCTACCCCTCTGTCTACCCCTCCATCTACCCCTCCGTCTACCCCTCCGTCTACCCCTCCATCTACCCCTCTGTCTACCCCTCCGTCTACCCCTCTTTCTACCCCTCCGTCTACCCCTCTGTCTACCCCTCCATCTACCCCTCTGTCTACCCCTCTGTCTACCCCTCCGTCTACCCCTCCGTCTACCCCTCCGTCTACCCCTCCATCTGTCTCTCCCTCTGTCTACCCCTCCGTCTACCCCTCCATCTGTCTCTCCCTCTGTCTACCCCTCCGTCTACCCCTCCATCTGTCTCTCCCTCTGTCTACCCCTCCGTCTACCCCTCCATCTGTCTCTCCCTCTATCTACCCCTCCATCTACCCCTCCATCTACCCCTCTGTCTACCCCTCCATCTGTCTCTCCCTCCATCTACCCCTCCATCTACCCCTCCGTCTACCCCTCCGTCTACCCCTCCATCTACCCTTTGTCTCTCCCTCCATCTACCCCTCTATCTACCCCTCCATCTGTCTCTCCCTCCATCTACCCCTCCATCTACCCCTCCGTCTACCCCTCCATCTACCCCTCCATCTACCCTCTGTCTCTCCCTCCATCTACCCCTCTATCTACCCCTCCACCTACTCCTCCATCTACCCTCTGTCTCTCCCTCCATCTACCCCTCCATCTCTCCCTCCATCTACCCTCTGTCTCTCCCTCATCTACCCCTCCATCTACCCCTCCATCTGTCTCTCCCTCTATCTACCCCTCCATCTACCCCTCCATCTACCCCTCTGTCTACCCCTCCGTCTACCCCTCTGTCTACCCCTCCGTCTACCCCTCCATCTGTCTCTCCCTCTATCTACCCCTCCATCTACCCCTCTGTCTACCCCTCTGTCTACCCCTCTGTCTACCCCTCCATCTACCCCTCCATCTACCCCTCTGTCTACCCCTCCGTCTACCCCTCCATCTGTCTCTCCCTCTATCTACCCCTCCATCTACCCCTCTGTCTACCCCTCTGTCTACCCCTCCGTCAACCATCCATCTGTCTCTCCCTCTATCTACCCCTCCGTCTACCCCTCCATCTACCCCTCCGTCTACCCCTCCATCTACCCCTCCGTCTACCCCTCCGTCTACCCCTCTGTCTACCCCTCTGTCTACCCCTCTCTCCCCTCTGTCTACCCCTCTGTCTACCCCTCCGTCTACCCCTCCATCTGTCTCTCCCTCTATCTACCCCTCCATCTACCCCTCTGTCTACCCCTCCATCTACCCCTCTGTCTACCCCTCCATCTGCCCTCCATCTGTCTCTCCTCTATCTACCCCTCCGTCTACCCCTCCATCTACCCCTCCGTCTACCCCTCTGTCTACCCCTCCATCTACCCCTCTATCTACCCCTCCATCTACCCCTCCATCTACCCCTCCGTCTACCCCTCCGTCTACCCCTCCATCTGTCTCTCCCTCTATCTACCCCTCCGTCTACCCCTCTGTCTACCCCTCCGTCTACTCCTCCGTCTACCCCTCTGTCTACCCCTCCATCTACCCCTCCGTCTACCCCTCCGTCTACCCCTCCCTCTACCCCTCCGTCTACCCCTCTGTCTACCCCTCCATCTACCCCTCCGTCTACCCATCTGTCTACCCCTCTGTCTACCCCTCCATCTACCCCTCTGTCTACCCCTCCGTCTACCCCTCCATCTACCCCTCTGTCTACCCCTCCGTCTACCCCTCCATCTGTCTCTCCCTCTATCTACCCCTCCATCTACCCCTCCGTCTACCCCTCTGTCTACCCCTCTGTCTACCCCTCTGTCTACCCCTCTTTCTACCCCTCCGTCTACCCCTCTTTCTACCCCTCCATCTGTCTCTCCCTCTGTCTACCCCTCCATCTGTCTACTCCCTCTGTCTACCCCTCCGTCTACCCCTCCATCTGTCTCTCCCTCTATCTACCCCTCCATCTACCCCTCCATCTACCCCTCTGTCTACCCCTCCATCTATCTCTCCCTCATCTACCCCTCTATCTACCCCTCCGTCTACCCCTCCGTCTACCCCTCCATCTATTTGTCTCTCCCTCTATCTACCCCTCTATCTACCCCTCCATCTGTCTCTCCCTCTATCTACCCCTCCATCTACCCCTCCATCTACCCCTCTATCTACCCCTCCATCTATCCCTCTATCTCTCCCTCCATCTACCCCTCTATCTACCCCTCCATCTACTCCTCCATCTACCCTTTGTCTCTCCCTCCATCTACCCCTCTATCTACCCCTCCATCTACCCTCTGTCTCTCCCTCCATCTACCCCTCTATCTACCCCTCTATCTACCCCTCCATCTACCCCTCCATCTACCCTCTGTCTCTCCCTCCATCTATCTCTCCCTCTATCTACCCCTCCACCTACCCCTCCATCTACCCTCTGTCTCTCCCTCCATCTACCCCTCCGTCTCTCCCTCTATCTACCCTCTTCTCTCCCTCCATCTACCCCTCCATCTACCCTCTGTCTCTCCCTCCATCTGTCTCTCCCTCTATCTACCCCTCCATCTACCCCTCCATCTACCCTCTGTCTCTCCCTCCATCTACCCCTCCATCTAGCCCTCCATCTCTCCCTCCATCTACCCTCTGTCTCTCCCTCCATCTGTCTCTCCCTCTATCTACCCCTCCATCTACCCCTCCATCTACCCTCTGTCTCTCCCTCCATCTACCCCTCCATCTACCCTCTGTCTCTCCCTCCATCTACCCCTCCATCTAGCCCTCCATCTCTCCCTCCATCTACCCTCTGTCTCTCCCTCCATCTACCCCTCCATCTACCCCTCCATCTACCCCTCTGTCTACCCCTCCGTCTACCTCTCCCTCTATCTACCCCTCCGTCTACCCCTCCATCTACCCCTCCGTCTACCCCTCCGTCTACCCCTCTATCTGTCTCTCCCTCTATCTACCCCTCCATCTACCCCTCCGTCTACCCCTCCATCTACCCCTCCATCTACCCCTCTATCTACCCCTCCGTCTACCCCTCCATCTACCCCTCCATCTGTCTCTCCCTCCATCTACCCCTCCATCTACCCCTCTATCTACCCCTCCGTCTACCCCTCCATCTACCCCTCCATCTGTCTCTCCCTCCATCTACCCCTCCGTCTACACCTCCATCTACCCTCTGTCTCTCCCTCCATCTACCCCTCTATCTACCCCTCCATCTACTCCTCCATCTACCCTCTGTCTCTCCCTCCATCTACCCCTCTATCTACCCCTCCATCTACTCCTCCATCTACCCTCTGTCTTTCCCTCCATCTACCCCTCCATCTCTCCCTCCATCTACCCTCTGTCTCTCCCTCATCTACCCCTCCATCTGTCTCTCCCTCTATCTACCCCTCCATCTACCCCTCCTCCACCCCTCCATCTACCCCTCCATCTACCCTCTGTCTCTCCCTCCATCTACCCCTCTATCTACCCCTCCATCTACTCCTCCATCTACCCTCTGTCTCTCCCTCCATCTGTCTCTCCCTCTATCTACCCCTCCATCTACTCCTCCATCTACCCTCTGTCTCTCCCTCCATCTACCCCTCTATCTACCCCTCCATCTACTCCTCCATCTACCCTCTGTCTCTCCCTCCATCTACCCCTCCATCTACCCCTCTCTCTGTAATAAATGTATTATTAATTTTAATATCTCTGTGGCAGACAGGATGGATGATAATAATCCCTCCAGAGCTGATGGAGCTGATATCTGTGTTCATCCACACTCCTCTTTTCTGTCTTCTCTCCATCCTAACCTTTGATTCATTTTCTAACCTCCTCCCTTCTTCATCTCCCTCTCTATTCCTGTCCTCCTCTAACTTTATGCCCTAAGCTGTCCTCCTTCCTCCTCTGTGCCCACCTGTCACCTCCGACTCAGCAGGTACACCTCCCATTAATTAACACCTCCTGTCCGTCCCCCCGTCTGCTCCGTCCCCCCGTCTGCTCCGTCCCCCCGTCTGCTCCGTCCCCCCGTCTGCTCCGTCCTCCCTTCTGCTCCGTCCCCCCGTCTGCTCCGTCCTCCCGTCTGCTCCGTCCCCCTCTCTGCTCTGTCCTCCCGTCTGCTCCGTCCTCCCGTCTGCTCTGTCCCCCGTCTGCTCCGTCCCCCGTCTGCTCCGTCCCCCCGTCTGCTCCGTCCCCCCGTCTGCTCCGTCCCCCCTTCTGCTCCGTCCCCCCTTCTGCTCCGTCCCCCCGTCTGCTCTGTCCTCCCGTCTGCTCTGTCCCCCCGTCTGCTCCGTCCCCCGTCTGCTCCGTCCCCCTCTCTGCTCTGTCCTCCCGTCTGCTCCGTCCCCCCGTCTGCTCCGTCCCCCCGTCTGCTCCGTCCTCCCGTCTGCTCCGTCCCCCGTCTGCTCCGTCCCCCCGTCTGCTCCGTCCTCCCTTCTGCTCCGTCCCCCCGTCTGCTCCGTCCCCCCGTCTGCTCCGTCCCCCGTCTGCTCCGTCCCCCCGTCTGCTCCGTCCCCCCGTCTGCTCCGTCCCCCCGTCTGCTCCGTCCCCCCTTCTGCTCCGTCCCCCCGTCTGCTCCGTCCCCCCTTCTGCTCCGTCCTCCCTTCTGCTCCGTCCCCCTGTCTGCTCCGTCCTCCCTTCTGCTCCGTCCCCCCGTCTGCTCCGTCCCCCGTCTGCTCCGTCCCCCTGTCTGCTCCGTCCCCCGACTGCTCCGTCCCCCTCGCTCCGTCCCCCCGTCTGCTCCGTCCTCCCGTCTGCTCCGTCCCCCCGTCTGCTCCGTCCTCCCGTCTGCTCCGTCCCCCTCTCTGCTCTGTCCTCCCGTCTGCTCCGTCCCCCCGTCTGCTCCGTCCTCCCGTCTGCTCCGTCCCCCCGTCCCCCCTCCCCCCGTCTGCTCCGTCCTCTCGTCTGCTCCGTCCCCCCGTCTGCTCCGTCCTCCCGTCTGCTCCGTCCCCCGTCTGCTCCGTCCCCCGTCTGCTCCGTCCCCCCGTCTGCTCCGTCCTCTCGTCTGCTCCGTCCCCCCGTCTGCTCCGTCCCCCCGTCTGCTCCGTCCCCCCGTCTGCTCCGTCCTCCCGTCTACTCCGTCCCCCCGTCTGCTCCGTCCTCCCGTCTGTCCTCTCCACTGTTTGATTCAAACTGAAAACTCAGTCAGCAGCTATAATTTCATCTGTTCTGGTTCAAACTGCAGATCAAACTGTGTGATCGTGTTTTGGAGTTTGATGACTTTTAAAGGTCACAAAAGGAAATCATCCAATACCTTACTGTTCCTGTCCTTAAAATGAACATGGGATCTAATATTCAGGGGTTGTATTGATTACAAAGCTCAAAGACAGAGGCAGTTGTGGCTGCAGATTTACGATGCAGCAAACCAAAAATATCTAATCAGATTTCTATAGAACTAAGATTTAACATTTAAATAAGTTTTTCTCAAAGGAAATCAGTTTTCTCCGCTTCTGGCTAAATAAAGACAGACTTCAGGATATCTACGATCAGCGACACTCCAAAACAAGCCTTGAACGGCATGTTCACACCAAGCACGAAGCAAACTTTTCACGCTCCGTGAAAACATTCAAAGAGGTGAATAGGCGTCGATTCACGTCGCTCTTGGTGTGAACTAGACTTCAGTTTGACCAGTTGTTGTCAGACATTAACCTTCTGTCGTCCTGCAGTTCTGTCCACAGCTCTGGACCTGGTGGACCTCAGTGAGCCGGGGGACGGCGGCGGCGGCAACAGTAACAAGGATCAGAGGAGGAGTCCTCTCAGGAGGAAGCGCAGCCTACGGCGCCGGACAAGACCCGATGAGACGGAGTTGATCCAAGTGGAGGTGGATCACCTGCCTGCCAGCCCCAGAACACCTGAGAGGATCTCTCTGGACTCAGGTACTGAAGACTAAACCAGCACACAGGAACAGGAAGACCGGGTGATTCAGATAAAGGGTGAAGCTGAAGCTTCCAGTGGGACTTGATGTCTCCATAGCAATGAGACTGATATCAGAAATATTAAAATACTAATATAGAAACAGAAGTCAGATAAACCTACTGCTTCACTGACACGACGACTTTTTATTCTTTTATTTATTTATTTATGACAGTATTTATTTTATTTAATTATTTCTTTCTTTTCTAGTTTTCTGTTGGTAAGGCAGTACACTCTTCTGTGAACTGTAGACTTCTACTACTATTATATGATTATATGTATTATATGACACGTTAATTGTGACCTGTGTATGGTTATAATACTTAGACTTTGTGAACTGTCTGTTAAAAATGTAGTAAAAACAGAAATCTTGAAACCCTTATCGTACGTCTGAGAAGCAGTAAAATCCTCGTCCTCATCACAGGAACAGACTCCAGATCAGCTGCTGTTGGCTCATTCTGTTAAAAGCTCTGAACTCCATTCAGGCTGATTTAATTTGAGCTTTTAATGTGATGAGAATGGAACTTCCTGTTGAAGTCTCTCATTGTTTGATGAACACGCGATCCGAGATGTGGATTTAGTTTCCAGGTTCCACTTCTGAACGTTTTAACTGATTCCAGGTTTTCACAACTTGTGTCTTATTTTTGTAGTTTTGGATCATTTTAGGGTGTTTTCATATCAGGATCCTGCTGTATGGTCCACATCTGTACGGTTCAGAGGATGAGACCAGCGCCTGCTGCCAGCAGAAACAGACGTACTGTAGCTATGACACAGTTTGTGGATCCAGGTCCCGGAGCAGACCGGCGCCGTTGTAAAGAACCCTTCAGAACTGCTGCGCCTGCTAAATAACCGGCCACTTCTTTGTTTCTGTGCTGTCGGCTTTCACACCTGATGTGATCCGTACCTGAGTACACATGAGCTGGACTCCAGACCCCGTTTTCCAGTGCGGTATGGAGGGTTCACACTAATCCAGGGAACTGGACTTTGGGGACAGGTGTACTCAGATCTGGGCCAAGGTCTCTGATTGAAAGCACCCAGAGTGATTTACGGGACTGATGGTCTCTGATCAGATGTGAAGCGTTGTGTCGTTGATGTGTTCGCAGTCAGTCTGTCGTCTCCTCTGGACAAATGGGACGAGGTGAACCTGGACGTGGAGGACGGAGGACGCAGGATGACATACGAGAAGAGATGTACCTCTCACCACTCCTCCAGTGAACTGCTGTGGTAAATATGGCCCCGCCATGGCAGCATAGCGGCCACCCTCTGCTAGCGCTGTTAGCTGCATTAGCTCAGTCAGCAGTATTGCTGCTGTTTTCAGGGTTCGCACTGCTAGCCACTGGTCAGCCTTCGATGTGTTGAGAGCCGTGCAGAGGCAGCAGAAATGCCTCCAATTTCTCACTAGCACCTTTAAGTACGTTAGCTTTTGCTTGAGAACAATATTGTAATACTTCTCTCACCGCTGCGATAATCCAGAGTTTACACTTGGTAGATCAGGATGTTTGTGGCTGTAATGAGCCCTGCAGCCTGTAGGGGGCACTAACGCAGTCCTAATGCTAATATCTGTTTTTTATTATGTTGCTTCAGGTCTGCGGAGTTTAAAACTGATCCACTAACAAAGAACTCCTTCGACATCCACAGCTTCGATGATCTCGACTTCATATCTTCAACACAGGTTAGTACTGCTGCTGATATTTATACTGCAGTACTTCACTGTGACCAGAGTAAAACTGAAGATGTGAAGAGAAACTGAAGTACAAGAGACCAGAAGTCGATATAGTGAGTAGTTCAGGGAGCGTGGGATAATACAAAGTTCTCTCAGCGGTCTGAAGTCCTTGGAAGTTTCCTGGTGTTTTGTCTTTACTGTCACGCTGCCGGCTGCCGGCTGACCTCTGTGTGTTTTCAGGACCCGGCGTCCCGACAGCGCCGACGGACTCGGTCCCTTCTGGCCAGAAATGAGTCTCTAGAGGACGAGTTTGTCAGAGCGAAGGCTGCTGTGGAGGTACGAACACACTGACAACATGTCCGATGCTGAACACCTGAAGGTGAAAGGGTAGCACACACAGGACCCAGTTCTTGGTGAAATTATGAACTTAGGTTTAAAGAGGTACTGGGAAGACACATCATCTTGAGACCCAGCTACTACTGAGAAATGTCCTCATTGTCCTTAAACGTCCTTCACTATCCAACTAAATCCTCACTTTCTAAAGAAGTCTCCACTTACGAGCGTTGTCCTTTGGAACTGCTCGTACAGCAGCGCTCAGTGTGAATCAGATATTAGATATCACAGATCTGTGCTTCCTGTCATCTGAGAACTCTGTGATTCAGCGAGCTCAGGTCAGCCTCCGTCAGCAAGAACCAGCAGACTCAGGATCAGTTTTCATATTGGACACGGAAGAAAAGAACATATGTATAACTGTCCCTCTCACCCTCTCAGGGTGGTAACCGTGTCCTCCTCTAGATCTGGTCCTCTACCAGAGTCCTGGAGGGTTCTTCAGTATCTTAGCTGTTCCTAGGACTGTCCTCTTCTGGACTGAGGCTTCAGATGTGGTTCCTGGGTTCTGCTGGAGCCGTTCTCCCAGTTTGGGGGTCACCGCCCCGAGTGCTCCTACTACCACGGGGTCCACGTTAGCCTTGATCTTCCACATCTGTTCCAGCTGTTCCTTCAACCCTTGATACTTCTCAACCTTTACGTGCTCCTTCTTCCTGATGTTGGCGTCAGCTGGTATCTCCACATCCATCACCACCACCCTCTTCTGCTCTTTGTCCTCCACCACTAAGTCCGGTTGGTTAGCCAGCAGCTGTTTGTTAGTCCGGAAGCTGAAGTCCCACAGGATCTTAGTCCTGTTGTTCTCCACCACCTTCGGTGGTACATCCCATTGGGATCTGGGTACTTCTAGTCCATACTGGGTGCAGATGTTCCTGTACACTATCCCAGCCACTTGGTTGTTCCTCTCCATGTCTGCTGATCCTGCTAGCATCTTCCACCCTGCTACTATGTGCTGGACTGTCTCCGGGGCATCTTTACCCAGCCTGCCTCTGTGGTTCAGGACGGTTCAGGTCGGTTCAGGACGGTTCAGGTCGGTTCAGGACGGTTCAGGTCGGTTCAGGACGGTTCAGGACGGTTCAGGTCGGTTCAGGTCGGTTCAGGACGGTTCAGGTCGGTTCAGGGCGGTTCAGGTCGGTTCAGGACGGTTCAGGACGGTTCAGGTCGGTTCAGGACGGTTCAGGTCGGTTCAGGGCGGTTCAGGGCGGTCAGGGCGGTTCAGGACGTTCAGGACGGTTCAGGACGGTTCAGGTCGGTTCAGGGCGGTTCAGGCGGGTCAGTTCAGGTCGGTTCAGGTCGGTTCAGGACGGTTCAGGTCGGTTCAGGGCGGTTCAGGTCAGTTCAGGGCGGTTCAGGACGGTTCAGGGCGGTTCAGGTCAGTTCAGGGCGGTTCAGGACGGTTCAGGACGGTTCAGGGCGGTTCAGGTCAGTTCAGGGCGGTTCAGGACGGTTCAGGGCGGTTCAGGTCAGTTCAGGGCGGTTCAGGGCGGTTCAGGACGGTTCAGGGCGGTTCAGGACGGTTCAGGTTGGATGATGGTGGTTTATATAATGGTTTTATCCGGCCTTGGGGAGGTGCAATGAACTAATAGCTCTGTGATTAAAGTGCAGTTAATTTCAGACTCGGTAGTTGAAGCGTTCGTGCTCTTCAGTCCCGTCAGCTCGGCTCAGTGAACCAATCACAACGTCCGATCTCATTAAAAGCTCTTCCTCATCACAGTTTCTGATTTTAGCTTCAAGTGTTTAAATCCTCAGACTCAGAGGTCACTGCTGACGGACTGACACTGTTTGAAATATGAGTTCATCAGAAAAGTGTTATAGTAATGTATTTTGTGTCGTCCAGCAGTAACGTGGAGCTCTGGTTGCTGTTTTTATTCTGTTATATTAAGTTATTTTTTATTAATAATCTAAAGTAGGAACACTTCAGCTTCAGTTTCATTAGTTCTATTGTCACATAAAAATATGACACAAGACATTAAAATTGAAGGACCACGATTCCCAGGATGCATTTCACATCTGATCAGACATTCACTTTGACTGATGTGGAGTGTAAAGACGTGGCTGTTTACCAGGAAGACAGACTGCATTATGGGAAATGTAGGATCCAAAAGTCAGGATATGTGTTTCTAATGTGACCTGTTGTGTTTCAGTCGGACACCGAGTTCTGGGATAAGATGCAGGCTGAGTGGGAGGAACTGGCTCGGAGGAACTGGCTGGAGGAGTCTGAGGGTCAGGGGTCGATCCCACCCACCGTCTCACCTGTGGAGAAGGTGAGTTCATAACCTGCTCCCTCCAGCACTGTCCTGTAGCCCACTGATCCCACAAGGGAGTACGGGAGGGAAAAACCAGCACCTATGTGTCATCATTTTACTGGAAATCGATGTTTTAATACCGGAATGGATCTATCAGCTTCATCTGAGTCTATATGAAGGTAGAAGGAAGTTACCTCTTTTATTGTGGTAGTCTGAGTACCGTGACGTCTTATCCGTTCGGTATCCGTCCAGCAAAACAAACCTCAGAAAGTATTAAAGGGTGGAGGGTGGGCGTGGATCCGACCTCCACCCTCCATGTTAAATCCAGCCTGGTAAACACTACACATCCAGTAAAGGAGGGAAACACTTTGGAAAAGCAGAGCTAGACATCACGGCTAAAGCTGCACGCTAACTCCGTCACGGACGGGAAACGTCATCGTACGGCGGTAACGTGCGGTCCGGCCGGCCGTCGCTCTCGTCTCCGTGGTCCGACGGGCAGTCGGGTCAAGACCTCGGTGAGGACGACGAGCATGCAGCTGAGCTTCCCTGAGACGGTTTCTGACGGTTTGAGCTGAAATTCTTTGGTTGTGTAAACCGATTGCTGCATCAGCTGACCGGGTGGCTGGTCTCAGACCATCCTGCGGGTGAAGATGCCGGATGTGGAGGTCCTGGTCTGGTCTGATTACAGATGGTCTGAGGATGTGAGGCCGGTCGGATGTACCGCCAAATTCTCTGAAGCGTCTCCTTTGGAGACGGATTATGGTGAGAAATGAACATTGAGTTCAGAGGCAGCAGCTCTGGTGGACATTCCTGCAGCCAGCAGGCCGACTGAACGCTGCCTCAACACTACCGACATCTGAGGCATCAGGCTGTGATAAACCTGCACCTTTCAGAGAGGACTTTTATTGTGACAGTCTAAGGCTCACCTGTCAATAGTCCTGCTGTCTGATCAGCATCTTGATCTGCCACCTGAGAGGTGGATGGACTATTTCAGCAAAGAAGTGCTCACTACCAGATTTAGACTAATTAGTGATCAATATCTGAGAGAAATCGGCCTTTAGAGGACGTAGAACCAGTCTGAGATCTTTGACTTCAGCTCATAGAAATGGGAGCAAAAAACAGAAGTGTTGCGTTCATGTTTTTGTTCAATATACGTACTAGACCAGGGTGTCAAACTCATTTTAGCTTGGGGGCCACATGGAGGAAAATCTCTTCCCAAATGGGCCGGACCGGTAAAATCCTGGCAACTTCAGATTGTTTCCTTTGTTTTAGTTTGGTCCAAAATAGTACACACATTCTGAAAATGTCCACATCGCAATAATCCTCTCGACAAAACTCTTCAAATTAGTTGAAGATTCTGAGGAAAAAATTGGTGCAGTTTCAAGAACACAAAGCGTCAGTGACTGAACTTAGACCTGGTCTCAGTGGGTCTACGAAGACTACAACTTAAGTCACAGCTGATCTGGGACTGAACAGTCTCCGTAAATCAGTCATCATAATGGAAGTACTGCCGCTAGCATTAGCCACACAGTTGACGTTTTATCCACCTCTTTTTCCCGCCACCGTCTTACGTAACAGCGACTCCGTGACGCTCCCACACAGCAGAGAGAAACGCCGCCGGTGGATCCTCTACCTGAACGTATCCTCTCTCCATTTCCTGAGCCAATCACAGCCGGACTCTGCTCTGCATCAATGTCTCTGAGAAGGAAGGAGGCGGGGTCACGCCTCATCAACGCCTCGTATATTTGGCGGTACAACACATGTACTATAAAATCTGCTCCGCCCTCGCTGAAATTGAGCCAATCACAACGCACGACCTCAGCTCCAGTTACACTACATGTGATTCCTCATATTCCTGTCCGCCGTGTCCCAGCCTCTGTCCACAGGCCTTGATTTCTAGTGGGACAATAAACGGGACGAAAAAATACACAATCGGCCTCATAACCGATTTCAGATGAACCCAACGGTACAAACACGACCCGAACCGTGACTAGAGAACCGAACCGTGACTAGAGAACCGAACTGTGACTAGAGAACCCAACGGTTTGTTTTTTTTACCCGAATCGTTCCCATCACTACTCAGAACAGTCGGAGCTGAATTTCTCACCATCCCTGTAATTAATATAGAGGAGTTATTCTTTACATGTAAACCATTAATTATCAATCAATCTGGATAGCATCACAACATAATATCATATCAGATATTTTGTACCCCCCGCGACCCGACCCCGGATAAGCGGTTGAAGATGAAGATGAAGAAGAAGATACTTTGTACCTGATGGGTCATCGTCTTTATTTAATCCCAAAGCACTACACCGAGACCACACCATGAACACACTGTAACGGAGGAAACAAACAAACAAAATACGATGTCGATAATATTTTGTGACCCGCTGAGTTCCAGATGAGCTGATTTCACTTTAAATCAGCGTACTGGTCCTTTAAGCCTTTAGCCACACAGAAGATGCAGCTGTGACTCTGCTGGCTGCAGGCAGGTGGAACCAACATGGCGTCTCTGTGAGCTCAGCCTCACTTTTTAACTCTTTAACTGTGGAGCCTCATTCAGTCACCTCTCAGACCAGCTGATGGCGACATGCTGCTTACCGGGACCACCCTTTCAAAGTAAAAGCACCCACCTTGAGTAATAAATTCTATTACTGGTGTTATCTTTTCAAAATAAAACCACCCGTCTTAAATAACAAGTTCAATTACTGGTGTTATCTTTTCAAAATAAAAGCACCCTTATAATGTAATGTAAGAAAGTGAGCAAACTTGAACACAACACACTGTAGAAATACACTGGCCCATGCCAAGGTCATTTTAACTCTTTTTATTGAAGCTTTTTCCCAGCATGCATTTCTTTCTCATAGAAGTCTTTTTGTTTTTCACCCAGTTGACGCACAGTGGAGTTATTAATAATGACAGATTACTACTGAGATGGATGTTTAATCTGTAGTTTTAATCCTCTGAACACCAAGCATCAGTAATCCTCCTCCACTCAGGTGTTTACATCACCGCGGCGACAGACGTCACGCCGCTCTGATGTCGGCGGGTTATCAAACCGCTTCTTCCTCTGTGGTGATGATCCTCATTTCTTCTTCTGCTGATGTAAATTGAGTAGAGCTGTCACCTGATTCAGATATTCAGTCACATTTCTTTCTGTTCATAAAGAGCCTTAAAGGAGACCAGTCCAGTATCTGATCCTCTGATCAACGTGTTAGTGGACTAATAGTGGATCCTGACTGACTTCACTGAGTTTCAGAGACTCTAGATGGTTCAGTTTCAGGAATCCACCTCTATAGCTATAAGATGTGTGAATGTAAATGGGTCTCTGTGTCCCCACCAGTGTCCCCCTTACAGACATGCCCCCTTTCTTATAATCCCAGTCAGTATGGATCAAAGACTGAGTATCAGGGGTTTCTGAGACCTTTACACAACACTACTGATCAACATCCAGGCAATGAAAAGAACAGAAATCTCCAAATGTCAAAAGCATGTCTTCTTCTGTGGTGTTCCTCCAGGTCTTGGTGTCTTAATGTGGCATTTCGGAGGATTATTGATCATTTTGATCAGTTCTCCAGTGGTAAAAATGGTTCAATTTAGCACCAAATCTATGGAACAAATGGTATCAACCCAAAAATGACTGCTGAAAACAGAAAACATCTGATGAGAGATGATAGATCAGCGGAACAGGTCAGGTGGTCTGATGGTTTGTCTCATACAGGGTTACTACTTCAACACCAGCAACCCGTACAGAGACTGGCCCAGCGCCTTCGCCGAGGGCCAGGAGAGAGCTCGGGAGGGAGACCTGAACGCCGCCGTCCTGCTGCTGGAGGCCGCCATCCTGCAGGACCCGCAGGACTCCGAGGTGATGCTGAGCTCTCCTCCTGATGGGGACCGTAAAGCAGCACTGGGTAGAAATGGAGGAAATATGGTGTCCTCCGGTGTCCTCTTGTGTCCTCTAGTGTTCTCCTGTGTCCTATGATGTTCTCCTGTATCCTGCGGTGTCCTACCGTGTCCTCTGATGTCCAGTCTGGACTGGTGTCCTCTAGTGGCCTACGGTGTCCTTTGGTGTCCTCCTGTGTCCTCATGTATCCTATGCTGTCCTACGGTGTTCTCTGGTGTCCTTCTGTATCGTACCTTGTCCTCTGGTGTCCTACCTTGTCCTCTGGTGTCGTACATTGTCCTCTGGTGTCCTACGTTGTCCTTTGGTGTCCTACCTTGTCCTCTGGTGTCCTACCTTTTCCTCTAGTGTCCTCTACTGTCCTACCTTGGCCTCTGGTGTCCTCTGGTGTCCTACCTTGGCCTCTGGTGTCGTATGTTGTCCTCTGGTGTCTTACGTTGTCCTCTGTTGTCCTCTGTTGTCCTAGAGTGTCCTCTGGTGTCCTACCTTGTCCTATGGTGTCCTCTGGTGTCGTATATTGTCCTCTGGTGTCTTATGTTGTCCACTGGTGTCATACCTTGTCCTTTGGTGTCCTACTTTGGCCTCTAGTGTCTTTTGGTGTCCTACGTTGTCCTCTGGTGCCCTCTGGTGTCCTACCTTGTCCTCTGGTGTCGTACATTGTCCTCTGGTGTCTTACGTTGTCCTCTGGTGTCCTACGTTGTCCTCTGGTGTTGTACATTGTCCTCTGGTGTCTTACGTTGTCCTCTGGTGTCCTACCTTGTCCTCTGGTGTCCTACCTTGTCCTCTGGTGCCCTCTGGTGTCCTACCTTGTCCTCTGGTGTCCTCTGGTGTCGTACATTGTCCTCTGGATTCCTACGTTGTCCTCTGGTGTCCTACCTTGTCCTAGAGTATCCTACCTTGTCCTCTGGTGTCCTACGTTGTCCTCTGGTGTCCTACGTTGTCCTCTGGTGTCCTACCTTGTCCTAGAGTATCCTACCTTGTCTTCTGGTGTCCTACATTGTCCTCTGGTGTTGTACGTTGTCCTCTGGTGTCCTACGTTGTCCTCTGGTGTCCTACCTTGTCCTAGAGTATCCTACCTTGTCTTCTGGTGTCCTACGTTGTCCTCTGGTGTCCTACGTTGTCCTCTGGTGTCCTACCTTGTCCTAGAGTATCCTACCTTGTCTTCTGGTGCCCTACATTGTCCTCTGGTGTCCTCTGGTGTTGTACGTTGTCCTCTGGTGTCCTCTGACAATTTCTCTCCTCACACCTTCTCTCAGAACTCAAATTGTAACATGCTGAGAGGTTATTATTGGCTTTCTGCCAACTGAAGCAGGAAGTGAAACCCTTCTTTGTGTTTTTCAGGCCTGGCAGGTTTTAGGAATGACTCAGGCTGAGAACGAGAACGAACAGGCCGCCATCGTGTCCCTGCAGAGGTCAGACTTCCTGCTGTCTACAGTCACCGTCACAGTAAAGTACAGATCACTGAGCTGCAGCCGAAAGCTGAATGGCTCAGCGGGTAGAGCAGGTCCTCCACAAATCGGAAGGTCGGTGGTTCGATCCCCGGCTGCTCCGGTCACATGTCGATGTGTCCTTGAGAAAGACACTTAACCCCATATCCCTCGGTGTGTGAATGAGATGAATGATTATTTAGATCAGATCCCGATGAGCAAAGTTGACTCTCAGCAGCCTCAGATATCAGTGTGTGAACGGGTGAATGTGACATGTGGTGTAAAGAGCTTTGAGTGGTCAGAAGACTAGAGAAGAGCTGTATAAATGCAGGTCCATTTACATTTACTTTAATAAATAGATGAATGTGTCACATGATGAGGTGAAGTTCTCAGTGATGCAACATCAAAATATTTATATATGCTATATATATACTATATATATATACGTATACGTATATATATATACGTGTATATATATATATATACGTATATATATACGTATACGTATATATATATACGTGTATATATATATATATACGTATATATATACGTATACGTATATATATATACGTGTATATATATATATATACGTATATATATATACGTATATATATATACATATATATATATACGTATATATATATACGTATATATATATACATATATATATATACGTATATATATATACGTATATATATATACGTATATATATATATATAGTATATATATATATATATTCTTATTACATATTCTTCATGTATAACTATTTAGTTTTAGTCTAACAGAGTTCTGGTTTTAAAGGATTCATCCAAACAAACCGATCTTCAGTCAAGTGTTCGTTTATTGACATATATATGTAAATAATAAAAGAAATATATAAAAAAAATACATATATATTAATTTTTTTCCTAACCATAACTCTAAACTCTATTATATTAGACAGTTACCTGTGCTAACTTCTGCTAAGCTAACGTGTATCACTTGCTGCAGGTGTCTGGAGCTCCGCCCCAACAACCTGCCAGCTCTCATGGCGCTCGCCGTCAGCTTCACCAACAGCAGCATGCAGCGGGAGGCCTGCGATGCTCTGCGGCGCTGGATCAGCCACAACCCCCGATACAAACACCTGGTCCTGGACTGCAGGAGCCCGCTACGGGGCTCCCCGGCCACACCTCGCAGGGGCCCCCACACCTCCACACTGGGCAGGTACAAACACCTTAGGGACGTTAGACATGTTTGAAGGTCTACATACTACAGTACCCATGAGTCTCAGCTGCCATCGCTATGGAGACAACTCTATCAGAGCTATGACATCAGAATGCTGAATTTAAATTTCTGAATTCATTCAAGTTTGTTCATGATCTGAAGCTCTCTGATTGGACAGTTTTTGCAGTGAACTCTGGGAGTTGTAGGTGACTTCTCTGGTGAAGGTGTAACAGACATTTAACAAAGCAGCTTGATTGTTGTGAGAGACTTCAGCACATTTAGCATTAGCATGTAGCATTAAATGAGCTGTGTGTGTGTGTGTGTGTGTGTGTGTGTGTGTGTGTGTGTGTGTGTGTGTGTGTGTGTGTGGGTGTGAGCTGCAGGACGTCCTGCTTCTCTTCCAGGACGCAGCTTTGTTGAATGTGGACTGTGTGGATCCAGACCTCCAGACTGGACTCGGGGTTCTCTTCAACCTCAGCTCTGACTTCAGCAGAGCTGTGGAGGCTTTCACTGCAGCTCTGTCCGTCAGACCACAGGTGACAAACACAAACACCCACATACAGCTGATACCACAAAAAATGATATGATTCAGTTTTTATTGAACACAACATGTAAACATTCCCAGTTCAGGGTAGAAAAAAATATGTGAACCTCTGGATTTAATACCTGGTCGATCCTCCTTTGGCAGCAACAACCTCAACCAGACGTTTCCTGTAGTTCCAGATCAGACCTGCTCAGCGGTCAGGACGAGGTCTGGACCGATCCTCTTTACAAACCTGGTTCAGTTCAGTGTACATACCGTATATGTCGAAAAATAAAAAAATAAAAAGTCATAGTATAGTATGTCGATTAATTTTATGAAAAAAGTCAGAGTATAGTATGTTGAATAATTTTCAGACAAAACTTCATAGAATAGTATACCCAAAGATTTTATGAGAAACTCTCATATGTTGAATATTTTTTATCAAAAATGTCATGGTATGGTATACTACAAAATGTCAAGTATAGTATATTGAAAAATTTTATGAAAAAAGTCATAGTATAATATGTCAAATAATTTATGAAAAAACAAAATAGTATAGTATGTTGAATAATTTTATTATAAAACATCAAAGTATAGTATGATGAATATTTTTATCAAAGAGTAATAGTATAGTATATTGAAAAATTGTATGAAGAAAATGTGATAGTGTGGTATGTCAAAAAAATTCCGAAAAAATGGCAGTATAGTATATAAAATTATTTTATGATGAAATGTGATCATATAATATGTCAAACAATTCTAAGAAAACACGTCATACTGTAGTATGTCAAAAATTTGAAAATATGTCAATAGTATAGTATGTAAAATAATTTTATGGTGAAAAAAAGTCATAATCGAATGTCATAGTATAGTATATCGAAAGTTTTACAAAGAAAACATCATTTTTTTGAATGTTGAAAAAATTCATGAAAACAATCATACTGTAGCACGTAAAATGATTTTATGGTGAATAAAGTCAATCGAATGTTGAAAAATTTTATTAAAAAATGTCACAGTATAGTATGTGAAAATTTTATGAAGAACACATCATTTTTTGCATGTTAAGAAAAATCATGAAAACAATTATTTTATAGCATGTAAAATGATTTTATGGTGAAAAAAAGTCATTATTGAACGTTGAAAAGTTTTGCTAAAAAAAGTGATCGTATAGTATGTCGATAATTTTACAATGAAAACGTCAAATTTTTGTATGTTGAAATAATTCATGAAAACACTCATTCTAGCATTTAAAATGATTTTTTGGGGAAAAAAGTCATTTAATCGAATGTTTTCGATTGTTGAAAAATTTTACTAAAAAAAATGTCATCAGATAGTATGTCGAAAATTTTACGATAATGTAATTTTTTTGTATGTCTAAAAATTCATAACTACAATCATATTATAGTGCGTAGAATGATTTTATGTTGAAAAAAACTATTGAATGTTCAAAAATTTTACTAAATAAATGTGATCGTATAGTGTGTCGAAAATTTTACGATGAAAACGTCAATTTTTTTGTTGTTGAAATAATTAATGAAAACACTCATTCTAGAATTTAAAATGATTTTTTGGGGAAAAAAGTCTTTTAATCGAATGTTCAAAAATTTTACTAAAAAATGTCATAGTACAGAATGTGAAAATTTTACGAAGAACACATCATTTTTTTGCATGTTGAAAAAATTCATGAAAACAATTATTTTATAGCATGTAAAATGATTTTACGGTGAAAAAAATCCTGTTTTCGATTGTCGAAAAATTTTACAAAAAAAATGTCATAGTATAGTATGTCGAAAATTTTACGATGAAAACTTCAAATTTTTGTATGTTGAAATAATTCAGGAAAACAATCATATTGTAGCATGTAAAATGATTTTATGGTGAAAAAAGTCAATCAAATGTTTAAAAATTTTGCTAAAAAATATCATAGTATAGTATGTCGAAACTTTTACAATAACGTAATTTTTTTGTATGTTGAAAAAATTCATGAAAACAATTATTGTATAGCATGTAAAATGATTTTATGGTGAAAAAAATCCTGTTTTCGATTGTTGAAAAATTTTACTAAAAAAATGTCATAGTATAGTATGTTGAAAATTTTACGATGAAAACGTCAAATTTTTGTATGTTGAAAAAATTCATGAAAACAATTATTTTATAGCATGTAAAATGATTTTATGGTGAAAAAAATCCTGTTTTAGATTGTTGAAAAATTTTACTAAAAAAATGTCATAGTATAGTATGTCGAAAATTTTACGATGAAAACGTCAAATTTTTGTATGTTGAAAAAATTCATGAAAACAATTATTTTATGGCATGTAAAATGATTTTATGGTGAAAAAAATCCTGTTTTCGATTGTTGAAAAATTTTACTAAAAAAAATGTCATCGGATAGTATGTCGAAAATTTTACGATAACGTAATTTTTTTGTATGTCTAAAAATTCATAACCACAATCATATTATAGTGCGTAGAATGATTTTATGGTGAAAAAAACATAAAATTTGTTTGTTTAGTAAAATTTTTTAGTTCGATTTGAAAAATTTTACTAAATAAATGTGATCGTATAGTGTGTCGAAAATTTTACGATGAAAACGTCAAATTTTTTTTTGTTGAAATAATTCATGAAAACACTCATTCTAGCATTTAAAATGATTTTTTGGGGAAAAAAGTCTTTTAATCGAATGTTCAAAAATTTTACTAAAAAAAATGTCATAGTATAGTATGTGAAAATTTTTCCGATGAAAACGTCAAAGTTTTGTATGTTGAAAAATTTTATGAAAACAATCATATTGTAGCATGTAAAATGATTTTATGGTGAAAAAAGTCAATCGAATATTGAAAAATTTTACTAAAAAATGTCATAGTATAGTATGTGAAAATTTTACGAAGAACACATCATTTTTTTACATGTTGAAAATATTCATGAAAACAATTATTGTATAGCATGTAAAATGATTTTATGGTGAAAAAATCCTGTTTTAGATTGTTGAAAAATCTTACAAAAAAATGTCATAGTATAGTATGTCGAAAATTTTACGATGAAAACATTTTTTTGTATGTTGAAAAAATTCAAGAAAACAATTATTTTATAGCATGTAAAATGATTTTATGGTGAAAAAAGTCATTATCGAACGTTGAAAAGTTTTGCTAAAAAAAGTCATAGTATAGTATGTCGAAAATTTTACAATGAAAACGTCAAATTTTTCTATGTTGAAATAATTCATGAAAACAATTATTTTATAGCATGTAAAATGATTTTATGATGAAAAAAGTCCTGTTTTCGATTGTTGAATAATTTTACTAAAAAAATGTCATAGTATAGTATGTCGAAAATGTTACGATGAAAACATTTTTTGTATGTTGAAAAAATTCAAGAAAACAATTATTTTATAGCATATAAAATGATTTTATGGTGAAAAAAGTCATTATCGAACGTATAAGAATTTTACTAAAAAAATGTCATAGTATAGTATGTCGAAAATTTTACGATGAAAACATTTTTTGTATGTTGAAAAAATTCAAGAAAACAATTATTTTATAGCATGTAAAATGATTTTATGGTGAAAAAAAAGTCATTATTGAATGTTGAAAAGTTTTGCTAAAAAAGTGATAGTGTAGTATGTCAATAATTTTACAATGAAAACGTCAAATTTTTGTATGTTGAAATAATTCATGAAAACACCCATTCTAGCATATAAAATGATTTTATGGTGAAAAAAGTCATTAGCGAACGTGTACAAATTTTGCTAAAAAAAGGTCATAGTACAGTATGTCGAAAATTTTATGATGAAAACGTCAAATTTTTGTATGTTGAAATAATTCATTAAAACAATCATTGTAGCATGTAAAATGATTTTATGGTGAAAAAAAGTCATAATCGAATGTTGAAAAAAAAAAAAAAAAAAAAAGTCATAGTATAGTATGCCGAAAATTTTACGATGAAAACATGTTTTTGTATTTTGAAATAATTCATGAAAACAATTATTGTATAGCATGTAAAATGATTTTATGGTGAAAAAAATCATGTTTTTGATTGTTGAAAAATTTTCTTAAAAAAATGTCATCGGATAGTATGTCTAAAATTTTACGATAACGTAATTTTTTTGTATGTCTAAAAATGTATAACCACAATCATATTATAGCGCGTAGAATGATTTTATGGTGAAAAAAACTATTGAATGTTGAAAAATTTTCTTAAAAAAATGTCATCGGATAGTATGTCGAAAATTTAACAATGACAACGTAATTTTTTTGTATGTCTAAAAATTCATAACCACAATCATATTATAGTGCGTAGAATGATTTTGTGGTGAAAAAAATCCTGTTTTCGATTGTTGAAAAATTTTACTAAAAAAATGTCATCGGATAGTATGGCGAAAATTTTACGATAACGTAATTTTTTTGTATGTCTAAAAATTCATAACCACAATCATATTATAGTGCGTCGAATGATTTTATGTTGAAAAAAACTATTGAATGTTGAAAAATTTTACTAAAAAAATGTGATCGTACAGTGTGTCGAAAATTTTACGACGAAAACGTCAATTTTTTTTTTTTGTTGAAATAATTCATGAAAACAATCATGTTGTAGCATGTAAAATGATTTTATGGTGAAAAAAGTCAATCGAATATTGAAAAATTTTACTAAAAAATGTCATAGTATAGTATGTGAAAATTTTACGAAGAACACATCATTTTTTTACATGTTGAAAATATTCATGAAAACAATTATCGTATAGCATGTAAAATAATTTAATGGTGAAAAAAATCCTGTTTTCGATTGTTGAAAAATTTTACTAAAAAAATGTCATCGGATAGTATGTCGAAAATTTTACGATGAAAACATTTTTTTGTATGTTGAAAAAATTCAAGAAAACAATTATTTTATAGCATGTAAAATGATTTTATGGTGAAAAAAGTCATTATCGAACGTATAAGAATTTTACTAAAAAAATGTCATAGTATAGTATGTCGAAAATTTTACGATGAAAACATTTTTTGTATGTTGAAAAAAATTCAAGAAAACAATTATTTTATAGCATGTAAAATGATTTTATGGTGAAAAAAAGTCATTATTGAATGTTGAAAAGTTTTGCTAAAAAAGTGATAGTGTAGTATGTCAATAATTTTACAATGAAAACGTCAAATTTTTGTATGTTGAAATAATTCATGAAAACACCCATTCTAGCATTTAAAATGATTTTATGGTGAAAAAAGTCATTAGGGGCATAAGCGAACGTGTAAAAATTTTGCTAAAAAAAGGTCATAGTACAGTATGTCGAAAATTTTATGATGAAAACGTCAAATTTTTGTATGTTGAAATAATTCATTAAAACAATCATTGTAAAAGCATGTAAAATGATTTTATGGTGAAAAAAAGTCATAATCGAATGTTGAAAAAAAAAAAAAAAAATGCAAGTAAGTATGCCGAAAATTTTACGATGAAAACATGTTTTTGTATGTTGAAATAATTCATGAAAACAATTATTGTATAGCATGTAAAATGATTTTATGGTGAAAAAAATCATGTTTTTGATTGTTGAAAAATTTTACAAAAAAAATGTCATAGTATAGTATGTCGAAAATTTTACGATGAAAACTTCAAATTTTTGTATGTTGAAATAGTTCAGGAAAACAATCATATTGTAGCATGTAAAAAGATTTTATGGTGAAAAAAGTCAATCAAATGTTTAAAAATTTTGCTAAAAAATATCATAGTATAGTATGTCGAAACTTTTACAATAACGTAATTTTTTTGTATGTTGAAAAAATTCATGAAAACAATTATTTTGTAGCATGTAAAATGATTTTGTGATGAAAAAAATCCTGTTTTCGATTGTTGAAAAATTTTACTAAAAAAATGTCATAGTATAGCATGGCGAAGATTTTACGATGAAAACGTCAAATTTTTGTATGTTGAAAAAAATTCATGAAAACAATTATTGTATAGCATGTAAAATGATTTTATGGTGAAAAAAATCCTGTTTTCGATTGTTGAAAAATTTTACTAAAAAAATGTCATAGTATAGTATGTTGAAAATTTTACGATGAAAACGTCAAATTTTTGTATGTTGAAAAAATTCATGAAAACAATTATTTTATAGCATGTAAAATGATTTTATGGTGAAAAAATCCTGTTTTAGATTGTTGAAAAATTTTACTAAAAAAATGTCATAGTATAGTATGTCGAAAATTTTACGATGAAAACGTCAAATTTTTGTATGTTGAAAAAATTCATGAAAACAATTATTTTATGGCATGTAAAATGATTTTATGGTGAAAAAAATCCTGTTTTCGATTGTTGAAAAATTTTACTAAAAAAAATGTCATCGGATAGTATGTCGAAAATTTTACGATAACGTAATTTTTTTGTATGTCTAAAAATTCATAACCACAATCATATTATAGTGCGTAGAATGATTTTATGGTGAAAAAAACATAAAATTTGTTTGTTTAGTAAAATTTTTTAGTTCGATTTGAAAAATTTTACTACATAAATGTGATCGTATAGTGTGTCGAAAATTTTACGATGAAAACGTCAAATTTTTTTTTGTTGAAATAATTCATGAAAACACTCATTCTAGCATTTAAAATGATTTTTTGGGGAAAAAAGTCTTTTAATCGAATGTTCAAAAATTTTACTAAAAAAAATGTCATAGTATAGTATGTGAAAATTTTTCCGATGAAAACGTCAAAGTTTTGTATGTTGAAAAATTTTATGAAAACAATCATATTGTAGCATGTAAAATGATTTTATGGTGAAAAAAGTCAATCGAATATTGAAAAATTTTACTAAAAAATGTCATAGTATAGTATGTGAAAATTTTACGAAGAACACATCATTTTTTTACATGTTGAAAATATTCATGAAAACAATTATTGTATAGCATGTAAAATGATTTTATGGTGAAAAAATATCCTGTTTTCGATTGTTGAAAAATTTTACTAAAAAAATGTCATCGGATAGTATGTCGAAAATTTTACGATGAAAACATTTTTTTGTATGTTGAAAAAATTCAAGAAAACAATTATTTTATAGCATGTAAAATGATTTTATGGTGAAAAAAGTCATTATCGAACGTTGAAAAGTTTTGCTAAAAAAAGTCATAGTATAGTATGTCGAAAATTTTACAATGAAAACGTCAAATTTTTCTATGTTGAAATAATTCATGAAAACAATTATTTTATAGCATGTAAAATGATTTTATGATGAAAAAAGTCCTGTTTTCGATTGTTGAATAATTTTACTAAAAAAATGTCATAGTATAGTATGTCGAAAATGTTACGATGAAAACATTTTTTGTATGTTGAAAAAATTCAAGAAAACAATTATTTTATAGCATATAAAATGATTTTATGGTGAAAAAAGTCATTATCGAACGTATAAGAATTTTACTAAAAAAATGTCATAGTATAGTATGTCGAAAATTTTACGATGAAAACATTTTTTGTATGTTGAAAAAATTCAAGAAAACAATTATTTTATAGCATGTAAAATGATTTTATGGTGAAAAAAAGTCATTATTGAATGTTGAAAAGTTTTGCTAAAAAAGTGATAGTGTAGTATGTCAATAATTTTACAATGAAAACGTCAAATTTTTGTATGTTGAAATAATTCATGAAAATACCCATTCTAGCATATAAAATGATTTTATGGTGAAAAAAGTCATTAGCGAACGTGTACAAATTTTGCTAAAAAAAGGTCATAGTACAGTATGTCGAAAATTTTATGATGAAAACGTCAAATTTTTGTATGTTGAAATAATTCATTAAAACAATCATTGTAGCATGTAAAATGATTTTATGGTGAAAAAAAGTCATAATCGAATGTTGAAAAAATAAAAAAAAAAAAAAAGTCATAGTATAGTATGCCGAAAATTTTACGATGAAAACATGTTTTTGTATGTTGAAATAATTCATGAAAACAATTATTGTATAGCATGTAAAATGATTTTATGGTGAAAAAAATCATGTTTTTGATTGTTGAAAAATTTTCTTAAAAAAATGTCATCGGATAGTATGTCTAAAATTTTACGATAACGTAATTTTTTTGTATGTCTAAAAATGTATAAAAACAATCATATTATAGCACGTAGAATGATTTTATGGTGAAAAAAACTATTGAATGTTGAAAAATTTTCTTAAAAAAATGTCATCGATAGTATGTCGAAAATTTAACAATGAAACGTAATTTTTTTGTATGTCTAAAAATTCATAACACAATCATATTATAGTGCGTAGAATATTTTGTGGTGAAAAAAATCCTTTTTCGATTGTTGAAAAATTTTACTAAAAAAATGTCATGGATAGTATGGCGAAAATTTTACGATAACGTAATTTTTTTGTATGTCTAAAAATTCATAACCACAATCATATTAGTGCGTCGAATGATTTTATGTTGAAAAAAACTATTGAATGTTGAAAAATTTTACTAAAAAAATGTGATCGTACAGTGTGTCGAAAATTTTACGACGAAAACGTCAATTTTTTTTTTTTGTTGAAATAATTCATGAAAACAATCATGTTGTAGCATGTAAAATGATTTTATGGTGAAAAAAGTCAATCGAATATTGAAAAATTTTACTAAAAAATGTCATAGTATAGTATGTGAAAATTTTACGAAGAACACATCATTTTTTTACATGTTGAAAATATTCATGAAAACAATTATCGTATAGCATGTAAAATAATTTAATGGTGAAAAAAATCCTGTTTTCGATTGTTGAAAAATTTTACTAAAAAAATGTCATCGGATAGTATGTCGAAAATTTTACGATGAAAACATTTTTTTGTATGTTGAAAAAATTCAAGAAAACAATTATTTTATAGCATGTAAAATGATTTTATGGTGAAAAAAGTCATTATCGAACGTATAAGTAATTTTACTAAAAAAATGTCATAGTATAGTATGTCGAAAATTTTACGATGAAAACATTTTTTGTATGTTGAAAAAATTCAAGAAAACAATTATTTTATAGCATATAAAATGATTTTATGGTGAAAAAAGTCATTATCGAACGTATAAGAATTTTACTAAAAAAATGTCATAGTATAGTATGTCGAAAATTTTACGATGAAAACATTTTTTGTATGTTGAAAAAATTCAAGAAAACAATTATTTTATAGCATGTAAAATGATTTTATGGTGAAAAAAAGTCATTATTGAATGTTGAAAAGTTTTGCTAAAAAAGTGATAGTGTAGTATGTCAATAATTTTACAATGAAAACGTCAAATTTTTGTATGTTGAAATAATTCATGAAAACACCCATTCTAGCATTTAAAATGATTTTATGGTGAAAAAAGTCATTAGCGAACGTGTAAAAATTTTGCTAAAAAAAGGTCATAGTACAGTATGTCGAAAATTTTATGATGAAAACGTCAAATTTTTGTATGTTGAAATAATTCATTAAAACAATCATTGTAGCATGTAAAATGATTTTATGGTGAAAAAAAGTCATAATCGAATGTTGAAAAAATAAAAAAAAAAAAAAGTCATAGTATAGTATGCCGAAAATTTTACGATGAAAACATGTTTTTGTATTTTGAAATAATTCATGAAAACAATTATTGTATAGCATGTAAAATGATTTTATGGTGAAAAAAATCATGTTTTTGATTGTTGAAAAATTTTCTTAAAAAAATGTCATCGGATAGTATGTCTAAAATTTTACGATAACGTAATTTTTTTGTATGTCTAAAAATGTATAACCACAATCATATTATAGCGCGTAGAATGATTTTATGGTGAAAAAAACTATTGAATGTTGAAAAATTTTCTTAAAAAAATGTCATCGGATAGTATGTCGAAAATTTAACAATGACAACGTAATTTTTTTGTATGTCTAAAAATTCATAACCACAATCATATTATAGTGCGTAGAATGATTTTATGTTGAAAAAAACTATTGAATGTTGAAAAAATTTACTAAAAAAATGTGATCGTATAGTGTGTCGAAAATTTTACGACGAAAGCGTCAATTTTTTTTTTTGTTGAAATAATTCATGAAAACACTCATTCTAGCATTTAAAATGATTTTTTGGGGAAAAAAGTCTTTTAATCGAATGTTCAAAAATTTTACTAAAAAAAATGTCACAGTATAGTATGTGAAAATTTTTCCGATGAAAACGTCAAAGTTTTGTATGTTGAAAAATTTTATGAAAACAATCATATTGTAGCATGTAAAATGATTTTATGGTGAAAAAAGTCAATCGAATATTGAAAAATTTTACTAAAAAAATGTCATAGTATAGTATGTGAAAATTTTACGAAGAACACATCATTTTTTTGCATGTTGAAAATATTCATGAAAACAATTATTGTATAGCATGTAAAATGATTTTATGGTGAAAAAATCCTGTTTTAGATTGTTGACAAATTTTACTAAAAAAATGTCATAGTATAGTATGTCGAAAATTTTACGATGAAAACGTCAAATTTTTGTATGTTGAAAAAATTCATGAAAACAATTATTTTATAGCATGTAAAATGATTTTATGGTGAAAAAAATCCTGTTTTCGATTGTCGAAAAATTTTACTAAAAAAAATGTCATTGGATAGTATGTCGAAAATTTTACGATAACGTAATTTAGTCTAAAAATTCATAACCACAATCATATTATAGTGCGTAGAATGATTTTATGGTGAAAAAAACATAAAATTTGTTTGTTTAGTAAAATTTTTTAGTTCGATTTGAAAAATTTTACTAAATAAATGTGATCGTATAGTGTGTCGAAAATTTTACGATGAAAACATTTTTTTGTATGTTGAAAAAATTCAAGAAAACAATTATTTTATAGCATGTAAAATGATTTTATGGTGAAAAAAGTCATTATCGAACGTTGAAAAGTTTTGCTAAAAAAAGTCATAGTATAGTATGTCGAAAATTTTACAATGAAAACGTCAAATTTTTCTATGTTGAAATAATTCATGAAAACAATTATTTTATAGCATGTAAAATGATTTTATGATGAAAAAAGTCCTGTTTTCGATTGTTGAATAATTTTACTAAAAAAATGTCATAGTATAGTATGTCGAAAATTTTACGATGAAAACATTTTTTGTATGTTGAAAAAATTCAAGAAAACAATTATTTTATAGCATGTAAAATGATTTTATGGTGAAAAAAAGTCATTATTGAATGTTGAAAAGTTTTGCTAAAAAAGTGATAGTGTAGTATGTCAATAATTTTACAATGAAAACGTCAAATTTTTGTATGTTGAAATAATTCATGAAAACACCTATTCTAGCATTTAAAATGATTTTATGGTGAAAAAAGTCATTAGCGAACGTGTAAAAATTTTGCTAAAAAAAGGTCATAGTACAGTATGTCGAAAATTTTATGATGAAAACGTCAAATTTTTGTATGTTGAAATAATTCATTAAAACAATCATTGTAGCATGTAAAATGATTTTATGGTGGAAAAAAGTCATAATCGAATGTTGAAAAAAAAAAAAAAAAAATGTCATAGTATAGTATGCCGAAAATTTTACGATGAAAACATGTTTTTGTATGTTGAAATAATTCATGAAAACAATTATTGTATAGCATGTAAAATGATTTTATGGTGAAAAAAATCATGTTTTTGATTGTTGAAAAATTTTACAAAAAAAATGTCATAGTATAGTATGTCGAAAATTTTACGATGAAAACTTCAAATTTTTGTATGTTGAAATAATTCAGGAAAACAATCATATTGTAGCATGTAAAATGATTTTATGGTGAAAAAAGTCAATCAAATGTTTAAAAATTTTGCTAAAAAATATCATAGTATAGTATGTCGAAACTTTTACAATAACGTAATTTTTTTGTATGTTGAAAAAATTCATGAAAACAATTATTTTGTAGCATGTAAAATGATTTTGTGATGAAAAAAATCCTGTTTTCGATTGTTGAAAAATTTTACTAAAAAAATGTCATAGTATAGCATGGCGAAGATTTTACGATGAAAACGTCAAATTTTTGTATGTTGAAAAAATTCATGAAAACAATTATTGTATAGCATGTAAAATGATTTTATGGTGAAAAAAATCCTGTTTTCGATTGTTGAAAAATTTTACTAAAAAAATGTCATAGTATAGTATGTCGAAAATTTTACGATGAAAACGTCAAATTTTTGTATGTTGAAAAAATTCATGAAAACAATTATTTTATAGCATGTAAAATGATTTTATGGTGAAAAAATCCTGTTTTAGATTGTTGAAAAATTTTACTAAAAAAATGTCATAGTATAGTATGTCGAAAATTTTACGATGAAAACGTCAAATTTTTGTATGTTGAAAAAATTCATGAAAACAATTATTTTATGGCATGTAAAATGATTTTATGGTGAAAAAAATCCTGTTTTCGATTGTTGAAAAATTTTACTAAAAAAAATGTCATCGGATAGTATGTCGAAAATTTTACGATAACGTAATTTTTTTGTATGTCTAAAAATTCATAACCACAATCATATTATAGTGCGTAGAATGATTTTATGGTGAAAAAAACATAAAATTTGTTTGTTTAGTAAAATTTTTTAGTTCGATTTGAAAAATTTTACTAAATAAATGTGATCGTATAGTGTGTCGAAAATTTTACGATGAAAACGTCAAATTTTTTTTTGTTGAAATAATTCATGAAAACACTCATTCTAGCATTTAAAATGATTTTTTGGGGAAAAAAGTCTTTTAATCGAATGTTCAAAAATTTTACTAAAAAAAATGTCATAGTATAGTATGTGAAAATTTTTCCGATGAAAACGTCAAAGTTTTGTATGTTGAAAAATTTTATGAAAACAATCATATTGTAGCATGTAAAATGATTTTATGGTGAAAAAAGTCAATCGAATATTGAAAAATTTTACTAAAAAATGTCATAGTATAGTATGTGAAAATTTTACGAAGAACACATCATTTTTTTACATGTTGAAAATATTCATGAAAACAATTATTGTATAGCATGTAAAATGATTTTATGGTGAAAAAAATCCTGTTTTCGATTGTTGAAAAATTTTACTAAAAAAATGTCATCGTATAGTATGTCGAAAATTTTACGATGAAAACATTTTTTTGTATGTTGAAAAAATTCAAGAAAACAATTATTTTATAGCATGTAAAATGATTTTATGGTGAAAAAAGTCATTATCGAACGTTGAAAAGTTTTGCTAAAAAAAGTCATAGTATAGTATGTCGAAAATTTTACAATGAAAACGTCAAATTTTTCTATGTTGAAATAATTCATGAAAACAATTATTTTATAGCATGTAAAATGATTTTATGATGAAAAAAGTCCTGTTTTCGATTGTTGAATAATTTTACTAAAAAAATGTCATAGTATAGTATGTCGAAAATGTTACGATGAAAACATTTTTTGTATGTTGAAAAAATTCAAGAAAACAATTATTTTATAGCATATAAAATGATTTTATGGTGAAAAAAGTCATTATCGAACGTATAAGAATTTTACTAAAAAAATGTCATAGTATAGTATGTCGAAAATTTTACGATGAAAACATTTTTTGTATGTTGAAAAAATTCAAGAAAACAATTATTTTATAGCATGTAAAATGATTTTATGGTGAAAAAAAGTCATTATTGAATGTTGAAAAGTTTTGCTAAAAAAAGTGATAGTGTAGTATGTCAATAATTTTACAATGAAAACGTCAAATTTTTGTATGTTGAAATAATTCATGAAAACACCCATTCTAGCATATAAAATGATTTTATGGTGAAAAAAGTCATTAGCGAACGTGTACAAATTTTGCTAAAAAAGGTCATAGTACAGTATGTCGAAAATTTTATGATGAAAACGTCAAATTTTTGTATGTTGAAATAATTCATTAAAACAATCATTGTAGCATGTAAAATGATTTTATGGTGAAAAAAAGTCATAATCGAATGTTGAAAAAAAAAAAAAAAAAGCATAGAAGATGCCGAAAATTTTACGATGAAAACATGTTTTTTATTTTAAATAATTCATAAAACAATTATTTATAGCATGTAAAATGATTTTATGGTGAAAAAAATCATGTTTTTGATTGTTGAAAAATTTTCTTAAAAATTCAGAAGTATGTCTAAAATTTTAATAACGTAATTTTTTTGTATGAAAAATGAAAAAATCATATAAGCAATGATTTATGGAAAAAAATGTAAAAATTTTAAAATGCAGAAGAGCAAAATTTAAATAACAATTTTTTTATAAAAATTCAACAATATATTAATAAATATTTTTGTGAAAAAAACCGTTTCGATTGTTGAAAAATTTTACTAAAAAAATGTCATCGGATAGATGCGAAAATTTTACGATAACGAATTTTTTTGTATGCAAAAATTATAAACAATCATATTAAGTGCGCGAATGATTTTATTTGAAAAAAACTATTGAATGTTGAAAAATTTTACAAAAATGACGACAGTGTGTCGAAAATTTTACGACGAAAACGCAATTTTTTTTTTTTAAAAATTATGAAAAAATCATGTTGAGCATGTAAAATGATTTTATGGGAAAAAAGCAATCGAATATTAAAAATTTTACAAAAAATGTCATAGTATAGTATGTGAAAATTTTACGAAGAACACATCATTTTTTTACATGTTGAAAATATTCATGAAAACAATTATTTTATAGCATGTAAAATGATTTTATGGTGAAAAAAATCCTGTTTTCGATTGTTGAAAAATTTTACTAAAAAAATGTCATCGTATAGTATGTCGAAAATTTTACGATGAAAACATTTTTTTGTATGTTGAAAAAATTCAAGAAAACAATTATTTTATAGCATGTAAAATGATTTTATGGTGAAAAAAGTCATTATCGAACGTATAAGAATTTTACTAAAAAAATGTCATAGTATAGTATGTCGAAAATTTTACGATGAAAACATTTTTTGTATGTTGAAAAAATTCAAGAAAACAATTATTTTATAGCATGTAAAATGATTTTATGGTGAAAAAAAGTCATTATTGAATGTTGAAAAGTTTTGCTAAAAAAGTGATAGTGTAGTATGTCAATAATTTTACAATGAAAACGTCAAATTTTTGTATGTTGAAATAATTCATGAAAACACCCATTCTAGCATATAAAATGATTTTATGGTGAAAAAAGTCATTAGCGAACGTGTAAAAATTGTGCTAAAAAAAGGTCATAGTACAGTATGTCGAAAATTTTATGATGAAAACGTCAAATTTTTGTATGTTGAAATAATTCATTAAAACAATCATTGTAGCATGTAAAATGATTTTATGGTGAAAAAAAAGTCATAATCGAATGTTGAAAAAAAAAAAAAAAAAAAATGTCATAGTATAGTATGCCGAAAATTTTACGATGAAAACATGTTTTTGTATGTTGAAATAATTCATGAAAACAATTATTGTATAGCATGTAAAATGATTTTATGGTGAAAAAAATCATGTTTTTGATTGTTGAAAAATTTTACAAAAAAAATGTCATAGTATAGTATGTCGAAAATTTTACGATGAAAACTTCAAATTTTTGTATGTTGAAATAATTCAGGAAAACAATCATATTGTAGCATGTAAAATGATTTTATGGTGAAAAAAGTCAATCAAATGTTTAAAAATTTTGCTAAAAAATATCATAGTATAGTATGTTGAAACTTTTACAATAACGTAATTTTTTTGTATGTTGAAAAAATTCATGAAAACAATTATTTTGTAGCATGTAAAATGATTTTGTGATGAAAAAAATCCTGTTTTCGATTGTTGAAAAATTTTACTAAAAAAATGTCATAGTATAGCATGGCGAAGATTTTACGATGAAAACGTCAAATTTTTGTATGTTGAAAAAATTCATGAAAACAATTATTGTATAGCATGTAAAATGATTTTATGGTGAAAAAAATCCTCTTTTCGATTGTTGAAAAATTTTACTAAAAAAATGTCATAGTATAGTATGTCGAAAATTTTACGATGAAAACGTCAAATTTTTGTATGTTGAAAAAATTCATGAAAACAATTATTCTATAGCATGTAAAATGATTTTATGGTGAAAAAATCCTGTTTTAGATTGTTGAAAAATTTTACTAAAAAAATGTCATAGTATAGTATGTCGAAAATTTTACGATGAAAACGTCAAATTTTTGTATGTTGAAAAAATTCATGAAAACAATTATTTTATGGCATGTAAAATGATTTTATGGTGAAAAAAATCCTGTTTTCGATTGTTGAAAAATTTTACTAAAAAAAATGTCATCGGATAGTATGTCGAAAATTTTACGATAACGTAATTTTTTTGTATGTCTAAAAATTCATAACCACAATCATATTATAGTGCGTAGAATGATTTTATGGTGAAAAAAACATAAAATTTGTTTGTTTAGTAAAATTTTTTAGTTCGATTTGAAAAATTTTACTAAATAAATGTGATCGTATAGTGTGTCGAAAATTTTACGATGAAAACGTCAAATTTTTTTTTGTTGAAATAATTCATGAAAACACTCATTCTAGCATTTAAAATGATTTTTTGGGGAAAAAAAGTCTTTTAATCGAATGTTCAAAAATTTTACTAAAAAAAATGTCATAGTATAGTATGTGAAAATTTTTCCGATGAAAACGTCAAAGTTTTGTATGTTGAAAAATTTTATGAAAACAATCATATTGTAGCATGTAAAATGATTTTATGGTGAAAAAAGTCAATCGAATATTGAAAAATTTTACTAAAAAATGTCATAGTATAGTATGTGAAAATTTTACGAAGAACACATCATTTTTTTACATGTTGAAAATATTCATGAAAACAATTATTGTATAGCATGTAAAATGATTTTATGGTGAAAAAAATCCTGTTTTCGATTGTTGAAAAATTTTACTAAAAAAATGTCATCGGATAGTATGTCGAAAATTTTACGATGAAAACATTTTTTTGTATGTTGAAAAAATTCAAGAAAACAATTATTTTATAGCATGTAAAATGATTTTATGGTGAAAAAAGTCATTATCGAACGTTGAAAAGTTTTGCTAAAAAAAGTCATAGTATAGTATGTCGAAAATTTTACAATGAAAACGTCAAATTTTTCTATGTTGAAATAATTCATGAAAACAATTATTTTATAGCATGTAAAATGATTTTATGATGAAAAAAGTCCTGTTTTCGATTGTTGAATAATTTTACTAAAAAAATGTCATAGTATAGTATGTCGAAAATGTTACGACGAAAACATTTTTTGTATGTTGAAAAAATTCAAGAAAACAATTATTTTATAGCATGTAAAATGATTTTATGGTGAAAAAAGTCATTATCGAACGTATAAGAATTTTACTAAAAAAATGTCATAGTATAGTATGTCGAAAATTTTACGATGAAAACATTTTTTGTATGTTGAAAAAATTCAAGAAAACAATTATTTTATAGCATGTAAAATGATTTTATGGTGAAAAAAAGTCATTATTGAATGTTGAAAAGTTTTGCTAAAAAAGTGATAGTGTAGTATGTCAATAATTTTACAATGAAAACGTCAAATTTTTGTATGTTGAAATAATTCATGAAAACACCCATTCTAGCATATAAAATGATTTTATGGTGAAAAAAGTCATTAGCGAACGTGTAAAAATTTTGCTAAAAAAAGGTCATAGTACAGTATGTCGAAAATTTTATGATGAAAACGTCAAATTTTTGTATGTTGAAATAATTCATTAAAACAATCATTGTAGCATGTAAAATGATTTTATGGTGAAAAAAAGTCATAATCGAATGTTGAAAAAAAAAAAAAAAAGCAAGTATAGTATGCCAAAATTTTACGATAAAACATGTTTTTTATGTTGAAATAATTCATGAAAACAATTATTTATAGATGTAAAATGATTTTATGGTGAAAAAAATCATGTTTTTGATTGTTGAAAAATTTTCTAAAAAAATGTCATCGGATAGTATGTCTAAAATTTTACGATAACGTAATTTTTTTGTATGTCTAAAAATGTATAACCACAATCATATTATAGCGCGTAGAATGATTTTATGGTGAAAAAAACTATTGAATGTTGAAAAATTTTCTTAAAAAAATGTCATCGGATAGTATGTCGAAAATTTAACAATGACAACGTAATTTTTTTGTATGTCTAAAAATTCATAACCACAATCATATTATAGTGCGTAGAATGATTTTATGGTGAAAAAAACAAAAATCCTTTTTCGATTGTTGAAAAATTTTACTAAAAAAATGTCATCGGATAGTATGTCGAAAATTTTACGATAACGTAATTTTTTTGTATGTCTAAATAATTCATAACCACAATCATATTAGTGCGTAAAATGATTTTATGTTGAAAAAAACTATTAATCGAATGTTCAAAAATTTTACTAAAAAAAATGTCATCGTATAGTATGTGAAAATTTTTCCGATGAAAACGTCAAAGTTTTTTATGTTGAAAAATTTTATGAAAACAATCATATTGTAGCATGTAAAATGATTTTATGGTGAAAAAAGTCAATCGAATATTGAAAAATTTTACTAAAAAATGTCATAGTATAGTATGTGAAAATTTTACGAAGAACACATCATTTTTTTACATGTTGAAAATATTCATGAAAACAATTATTGTATAGCATGTAAAATGATTTTATGGTGAAAAAAATCCTGTTTTCGATTGTTGAAAAATTTTACTAAAAAAATGTCATCGTATAGTATGTCGAAAATTTTACGATGAAAACATTTTTTTGTATGTTGAAAAAATTCAAGAAAACAATTATTTTATAGCATGTAAAATGATTTTATGGTGAAAAAAGTCATTTATCGAACGTAGAAAAATTTTACTAAAAAAATGTCATAGTATAGTATGTCGAAAATTTTACGATGAAAACATTTTTTTGTATGTTGAAAAAATTCAAGAAAACAATTATTTTATAGCATATAAAATGATTTTATGGTGAAAAAAGTCATTATCGAACGTTGAAAAGTTTTGCTAAAAAAATGTCATAGTATAGTATGTCGAAAATTTTACAATGAAAACGTCAAATTTTTCTATGTTGAAATAATTCATGAAAACAATTATTTTATAGCATGTAAAATGATTTTATGATGAAAAAAGTCCTGTTTTCGATTGTTGAATAATTTTACTAAAAAAATGTCATAGTATAGTATGTCGAAAATTTTACGATGAAAACATTTTTTTTATGTTGAAAAAATTCAAGAAAACAATTATTTTATAGCATGTAAAATGATTTTATGGTGAAAAAAGTCTTTAATCGAACGTTTAAAAATTTTACTAAAAAAATGTCATAGTATAGTATGTCGAAAATTTTACGATGAAAACGTAAATTTTTGTATGTTGAAAAAATTCAAGAAAACAATTATTTTATAGCATGTAAAATGATTTTATGGTGAAAAAAGTCATTATCGAACGTTGAAAAATTTTACTAAAAAAATGTCATAGTATAGTATGTCGAAAATTTTACGATGAAAACATTTTTTGTATGTTGAAAAAATTCAAGAAAACAATTATTTTATAGCATGTAAAATGATTTTATGGTGAAAAAAAGTCATTATTGAATGTTGAAAAGTTTTGCTAAAAAAGTGATAGTGTAGTATGTCAATAATTTTACAATGAAAACGTCAAATTTTTGTATGTTGAAATAATTCATGAAAACACCCATTCTAGCATATAAAATGATTTTATGGTGAAAAAAGTCATTAGCGAACGTGTAAAAATTGTGCTAAAAAAAGGTCATAGTACAGTATGTCGAAAATTTTATGATGAAAACGTCAAATTTTTGTATGTTGAAATAATTCATTAAAACAATCATTGTAGCATGTAAAATGATTTTATGGTGAAAAAAAGTCATAATCGAATGTTGAAAAAAAAAAAAAAAAATGTCATAGTATAGTATGCCGAAAATTTTACGATGAAAACATGTTTTTGTATGTTGAAATAATTCATGAAAACAATTATTGTATAGCATGTAAAATGATTTTATGGTGAAAAAAATCATGTTTTTGATTGTTGAAAAATTTTACAAAAAAAATGTCATAGTATAGTATGTCGAAAATTTTACGATGAAAACTTCAAATTTTTGTATGTTGAAATAATTCAGGAAAACAATCATATTGTAGCATGTAAAATGATTTTATGGTGAAAAAAGTCAATCAAATGTTTAAAAATTTTGCTAAAAAATATCATAGTATAGTATGTTGAAACTTTTACAATAACGTAATTTTTTTGTATGTTGAAAAAATTCATGAAAACAATTATTTTGTAGCATGTAAAATGATTTTGTGATGAAAAAAATCCTGTTTTCGATTGTTGAAAAATTTTACTAAAAAAATGTCATAGTATAGCATGGCGAAGATTTTACGATGAAAACGTCAAATTTTTGTATGTTGAAAAAATTCATGAAAACAATTATTGTATAGCATGTAAAATGATTTTATGGTGAAAAAAATCCTCTTTTCGATTGTTGAAAAATTTTACTAAAAAAATGTCATAGTATAGTATGTCGAAAATTTTACGATGAAAACGTCAAATTTTTGTATGTTGAAAAAATTCATGAAAACAATTATTCTATAGCATGTAAAATGATTTTATGGTGAAAAAATCCTGTTTTAGATTGTTGAAAAATTTTACTAAAAAAATGTCATAGTATAGTATGTCGAAAATTTTACGATGAAAACGTCAAATTTTTGTATGTTGAAAAAATTCATGAAAACAATTATTTTATGGCATGTAAAATGATTTTATGGTGAAAAAAATCCTGTTTTCGATTGTTGAAAAATTTTACTAAAAAAAATGTCATCGGATAGTATGTCGAAAATTTTACGATAACGTAATTTTTTTGTATGTCTAAAAATTCATAACCACAATCATATTATAGTGCGTAGAATGATTTTATGGTGAAAAAAACATAAAATTTGTTTGTTTAGTAAAATTTTTTAGTTCGATTTGAAAAATTTTACTAAATAAATGTGATCGTATAGTGTGTCGAAAATTTTACGATGAAAACGTCAAATTTTTTTTTGTTGAAATAATTCATGAAAACACTCATTCTAGCATTTAAAATGATTTTTTGGGGAAAAAAGTCTTTTAATCGAATGTTCAAAAATTTTACTAAAAAAAATGTCATAGTATAGTATGTGAAAATTTTTCCGATGAAAACGTCAAAGTTTTGTATGTTGAAAAATTTTATGAAAACAATCATATTGTAGCATGTAAAATGATTTTATGGTGAAAAAAGTCAATCGAATATTGAAAAATTTTACTAAAAAATGTCATAGTATAGTATGTGAAAATTTTACGAAGAACACATCATTTTTTTACATGTTGAAAATATTCATGAAAACAATTATTGTATAGCATGTAAAATGATTTTATGGTGAAAAAAATCCTGTTTTCGATTGTTGAAAAATTTTACTAAAAAAATGTCATCGGATAGTATGTCGAAAATTTTACGATGAAAACATTTTTTTGTATGTTGAAAAAATTCAAGAAAACAATTATTTTATAGCATGTAAAATGATTTTATGGTGAAAAAAGTCATTATCGAACGTTGAAAAGTTTTGCTAAAAAAAGTCATAGTATAGTATGTCGAAAATTTTACAATGAAAACGTCAAATTTTTCTATGTTGAAATAATTCATGAAAACAATTATTTTATAGCATGTAAAATGATTTTATGATGAAAAAAGTCCTGTTTTCGATTGTTGAATAATTTTACTAAAAAAATGTCATAGTATAGTATGTCGAAAATGTTACGACGAAAACATTTTTTGTATGTTGAAAAAATTCAAGAAAACAATTATTTTATAGCATGTAAAATGATTTTATGGTGAAAAAAGTCATTATCGAACGTATAAGAATTTTACTAAAAAAATGTCATAGTATAGTATGTCGAAAATTTTACGATGAAAACATTTTTTGTATGTTGAAAAAATTCAAGAAAACAATTATTTTATAGCATGTAAAATGATTTTATGGTGAAAAAAAGTCATTATTGAATGTTGAAAAGTTTTGCTAAAAAAGTGATAGTGTAATATGTCAATAATTTTACAATGAAAACGTCAAATTTTTGTATGTTGAAATAATTCATGAAAACACCCATTCTAGCATATAAAATGATTTTATGGTGAAAAAAGTCATTAGCGAACGTGTAAAAATTTTGCTAAAAAAAGGTCATAGTACAGTATGTCGAAAATTTTATGATGAAAACGTCAAATTTTTGTATGTTGAAATAATTCATTAAAACAATCATTGTAGCATGTAAAATGATTTTATGGTGAAAAAAAGTCATAATCGAATGTTGAAAAAAAAAAAAAAAAAAATGTCATAGTATAGTATGCCGAAAATTTTACGATGAAAACATGTTTTTGTATGTTGAAATAATTCATGAAAACAATTATTGTATAGCATGTAAAATGATTTTATGGTGAAAAAAATCATGTTTTTGATTGTTGAAAAATTTTCTTAAAAAAATGTCATCGGATAGTATGTCTAAAATTTTACGATAACGTAATTTTTTTGTATGTCTAAAAATGTATAACCACAATCATATTATAGCGCGTAGAATGATTTTATGGTGAAAAAAACTATTGAATGTTGAAAAATTTTCTTAAAAAAATGTCATCGGAAGTATGTCGAAAATTTAACAAACATTTTATTAAAATCACCACCGAATTCCCATACAAAAAATGATAGAAGTGTCGAAAATTTTACGATGAAAACGTCAAATTTTTGTATGTTGAAATAATTCATGAAAACAATCATATTGTAGCATGAAAATGATTTTATGGTGAAAAAAGTCAATCGAATATTAAAAATTTTACTAAAAATCATAGAAGTATGTGAAAATTTTACAAGAACACTCATTTTTTTACATTTGAAAAATTCATAAAACAATTATTGTATAGCATGTAAAATATTTTATGGTGAAAAAATCCTGTTTTCGATTGTTGAAAAATTTTACTAAAAAAATGTCATCGAAGATGTCGAAAATTTTACGATGAAAACATTTTTTGTATGTTGAAAAAATTCAAGAAAACAATTATTTTATAGCATGTAAAATGATTTTATGGTGAAAAAAATCTTTTTCGATTGTTGAAAAATTTTACTAAAAAATGTCAGAAGTATTCGAAAATTTTACGAAAAACATTTTTTGTATGTTGAAAAAATTCAAGAAAACAATTATTTTATAGCATATAAAATGATTTTATGTGAAAAAAGCTTATCGAACGTATAAAAATTTTACTAAAAAATGTCATAGTATAGTATGTCGAAAATTTTACGATGAAAAATTTTCCAATTAAGCAGGCAACAAAAGAAAGCAAATACAAAAACGCAAATTTTTGTATGTTGAAAAATTCATAACACCCTACATATGGGAAAAAGCAACGGAATCCCAGGACAAATCAGAAGAGCCAAAATTACGAACTTTTTGTATTTGAAAAATTCATAAAACAATTATTTATAGCATGTAAAATGATTTTATGGTGAAAAAAATCATGTTTTGATTGTTGAAAAATTTTACTTAAAAAAATGTCATCGGATAGTATGTCGAAAATTTTACGATAACGTAATTTTTTTGTATGTCTAAAAATTCATAACCACAATCATATTATAGCGCGTAGAATGATTTTATGGTGAAAAAAACTATTGAATGTTGAAAAATTTTCTTAAAAATGTCATCGGATAGTATGTCGAAAATTTAACAATCAACGAATTTTTTTTATTCTAAAAATTCATAACCACAATCATATTATAGTGCGTAGAATGATTTTATGTTGAAAAAAACTATTGAATGTTGAAAAAATTTACTAAAAAAATGTGATCGTATAGTGTGTCGAAAATTTTACGATGAAAACGTCAAATTTTTTTTTTGTTGAAATAATTCATGAAAACACTCATTCTAGCATTTAAAATGATTTTTTGGGGAAAAAAAGTCTTTTAATCGAATGTTCAAAAATTTTACTAAAAAAAATGTCATAGTATAGTATGTGAAAATTTTTCCGATGAAAACGTCAAAGTTTTGTATGTTGAAAAATTTTATGAAAACAATCATATTGTAGCATGTAAAATGATTTTATGGTGAAAAAAGTCAATCGAATATTGAAAAATTTTACTAAAAAAATGTCATAGTATAGTATGTGAAAATTTTACGAAGAACACATCATTTTTTTACATGTTGAAAATATTCATGAAAACAATTATTGTATAGCATGTAAAATGATTTTATGGTGAAAAAAATCCTGTTTTCGATTGTTGAAAAATTTTACTAAAAAAAATGTCATAGGATAGTATGTCGAAAATTTTACGATGAAAACATTTTTTTGTATGTTGAAAAAATTCAAGAAAACAATTATTTTATAGCATGTAAAATGATTTTATGGTGAAAAAAATCATGTTTTCGAATGTTGAAAAATTTTACTAAAAAAAATGTCATAGGATAGTATGTCGAAAATTTTACGATGAAAACGTCATTTTTTCTATGTTGAAAAAATTCATGAAAACAATTATTTTATAGCATGTAAAATGATTTTATGGTGAAAAAAATCTTTTATTGTTAAAAATTTCGTATATAGTATGTAAAAAAAAATTTTTTATGTTGAACACATTATCGAATATAAAATTTTACTAAAAAAATGTCATAGTATAGTATGTCGAAAATTTTACGATGAAAACATTTTTTTGTATGTTGAAAAAATTCAAGAAAACAATTATTTTATAGCATGTAAAATGATTTTATGGTGAAAAAAGTCATTATCGAACGTTGAAAAGTTTTGCTAAAAAAAGTCATAGTATAGTATGTCGAAAATTTTACAATGAAAACGTCAAATTTTTCTATGTTGAAATAATTCATGAAAACAATTATTTTATAGCATGTAAAATGATTTTATGATGAAAAAAGTCCTGTTTTCGATTGTTGAATAATTTTACTAAAAAAATGTCATAGTATAGTATGTCGAAAATTTTACGATGAAAACATTTTTTGTATGTTGAAAAAATTCAAGAAAACAATTATTTTATAGCATGTAAAATGATTTTATGGTGAAAAAAAGTCATTATTGAATGTTGAAAAGTTTTGCTAAAAAAGTGATAGTGTAGTATGTCAATAATTTTACAATGAAAACGTCAAATTTTTGTATGTTGAAATAATTCATGAAAACACCTATTCTAGCATTTAAAATGATTTTATGGTGAAAAAAGTCATTAGCGAACGTGTAAAAATTTTGCTAAAAAAAGGTCATAGTACAGTATGTCGAAAATTTTATGATGAAAACGTCAAATTTTTGTATGTTGAAATAATTCATTAAAACAATCATTGTAGCATGTAAAATGATTTTATGGTGGAAAAAAGTCATAATCGAATGTTGAAAAAAAAAAAAAAAAAATGTCATAGTATAGTATGCCGAAAATTTTACGATGAAAACATGTTTTTGTATGTTGAAATAATTCATGAAAACAATTATTGTATAGCATGTAAAATGATTTTATGGTGAAAAAAATCATGTTTTTGATTGTTGAAAAATTTTACAAAAAAAATGTCATAGTATAGTATGTCGAAAATTTTACGATGAAAACTTCAAATTTTTGTATGTTGAAATAATTCAGGAAAACAATCATATTGTAGCATGTAAAATGATTTTATGGTGAAAAAAGTCAATCAAATGTTTAAAAATTTTGCTAAAAAATATCATAGTATAGTATGTTGAAACTTTTACAATAACGTAATTTTTTTGTATGTTGAAAAAATTCATGAAAACAATTATTTTGTAGCATGTAAAATGATTTTGTGATGAAAAAAATCCTGTTTTCGATTGTTGAAAAATTTTACTAAAAAAATGTCATAGTATAGCATGGCGAAGATTTTACGATGAAAACGTCAAATTTTTGTATGTTGAAAAAATTCATGAAAACAATTATTGTATAGCATGTAAAATGATTTTATGGTGAAAAAAATCCTCTTTTCGATTGTTGAAAAATTTTACTAAAAAAATGTCATAGTATAGTATGTCGAAAATTTTACGATGAAAACGTCAAATTTTTGTATGTTGAAAAAATTCATGAAAACAATTATTCTATAGCATGTAAAATGATTTTATGGTGAAAAAATCCTGTTTTAGATTGTTGAAAAATTTTACTAAAAAAATGTCATAGTATAGTATGTCGAAAATTTTACGATGAAAACGTCAAATTTTTGTATGTTGAAAAAATTCATGAAAACAATTATTTTATGGCATGTAAAATGATTTTATGGTGAAAAAAATCCTGTTTTCGATTGTTGAAAAATTTTACTAAAAAAAATGTCATCGGATAGTATGTCGAAAATTTTACGATAACGTAATTTTTTTGTATGTCTAAAAATTCATAACCACAATCATATTATAGTGCGTAGAATGATTTTATGGTGAAAAAAACATAAAATTTGTTTGTTTAGTAAAATTTTTTAGTTCGATTTGAAAAATTTTACTAAATAAATGTGATCGTATAGTGTGTCGAAAATTTTACGATGAAAACGTCAAATTTTTTTTTGTTGAAATAATTCATGAAAACACTCATTCTAGCATTTAAAATGATTTTTTGGGGAAAAAAGTCTTTTAATCGAATGTTCAAAAATTTTACTAAAAAAAATGTCATAGTATAGTATGTGAAAATTTTTCCGATGAAAACGTCAAAGTTTTGTATGTTGAAAAATTTTATGAAAACAATCATATTGTAGCATGTAAAATGATTTTATGGTGAAAAAAGTCAATCGAATATTGAAAAATTTTACTAAAAAATGTCATAGTATAGTATGTGAAAATTTTACGAAGAACACATCATTTTTTTACATGTTGAAAATATTCATGAAAACAATTATTGTATAGCATGTAAAATGATTTTATGGTGAAAAAAATCCTGTTTTCGATTGTTGAAAAATTTTACTAAAAAAATGTCATCGGATAGTATGTCGAAAATTTTACGATGAAAACATTTTTTTGTATGTTGAAAAAATTCAAGAAAACAATTATTTTATAGCATGTAAAATGATTTTATGGTGAAAAAAAGTCATTATCGAACGTTGAAAAGTTTTGCTAAAAAAAGTCATAGTATAGTATGTCGAAAATTTTACAATGAAAACGTCAAATTTTTCTATGTTGAAATAATTCATGAAAACAATTATTTTATAGCATGTAAAATGATTTTATGATGAAAAAAGTCCTGTTTTCGATTGTTGAATAATTTTACTAAAAAAATGTCATAGTATAGTATGTCGAAAATGTTACGACGAAAACATTTTTTGTATGTTGAAAAAATTCAAGAAAACAATTATTTTATAGCATGTAAAATGATTTTATGGTGAAAAAAGTCATTATCGAACGTATAAGAATTTTACTAAAAAAATGTCATAGTATAGTATGTCGAAAATTTTACGATGAAAACATTTTTTGTATGTTGAAAAAATTCAAGAAAACAATTATTTTATAGCATGTAAAATGATTTTATGGTGAAAAAAAGTCATTATTGAATGTTGAAAAGTTTTGCTAAAAAAGTGATAGTGTAGTATGTCAATAATTTTACAATGAAAACGTCAAATTTTTGTATGTTGAAATAATTCATGAAAACACCCATTCTAGCATATAAAATGATTTTATGGTGAAAAAAGTCATTAGCGAACGTGTAAAAATTTTGCTAAAAAAAGGTCATAGTACAGTATGTCGAAAATTTTATGATGAAAACGTCAAATTTTTGTATGTTGAAATAATTCATTAAAACAATCATTGTAGCATGTAAAATGATTTTATGGTGAAAAAAAGTCATAATCGAATGTTGAAAAAAAAAAAAAAAAAAAAAGTCATAGTATAGTATGCCGAAAATTTTACGATGAAAACATGTTTTTGTATGTTGAAATAATTCATGAAAACAATTATTGTATAGCATGTAAAATGATTTTATGGTGAAAAAAATCATGTTTTTGATTGTTGAAAAATTTTCTTAAAAAAATGTCATCGGATAGTATGTCTAAAATTTTACGATAACGTAATTTTTTTGTATGTCTAAAAATGTATAACCACAATCATATTATAGCGCGTAGAATGATTTTATGGTGAAAAAAACTATTGAATGTTGAAAAATTTTCTTAAAAAAATGTCATCGGATAGTATGTCGAAAATTTAACAATGAAACGTAATTTTTTTGTATGTCTAAAAATTCATAACAACAATCATATTATATGCGTAAATGATTTTTGGTGAAAAAACCGTTCATTTTGAAAAATTTACAAAAAAATCATCGGAAGATCGAAAATTTTACGAAACAATTTTTTGATGAAAATTCATAAAACATATAGCTAGATTTTATAAAAATATTAATGTGAAAAATTTACATGGAAGGGCGAATTTAGAAACCATTTTTTTGAAAAATTCATGAAAACAATCTTTGGCATAAAATGTTTTATGTGAAAAAAGTCAATGAATATTGAAAAATTTTACTAAAAAATGCATAGATAGTATTGAAAATTTTACAAGAACCACATTTTTTTACATTTAAAATATTCATAAAACAATTATTTATAGCTAAAATATTTATGTGAAAAAATCTTTTTGATTTTAAAAATTTTACAAAAATTATGAAGACAAAATTTTACGATGAAAACATTTTTTTGTATGTTGAAAAAATTCAAGAAAACAATTATTTTATAGCATAAAATGATTTTATGGTGAAAAAATATTATCGAACGTTAAGAATTTTACTAAAAATGCAAGTATAGTATCGAAAATTTTACGATGAAAACATTTTTTGTATTTGAAAAATTCAAGAAACAATTATTTTATACATATAAAATATTTTATGTGAAAAAAGCTTATAACTATAAAATTTTACAAATGCAGTAGATGCAAAATTTAGAATTTTATTTCAGCATTATTTTAAGCAATTTTAGACAATAAAATTTCAATATATGCAATTTAAATAACGCAATTTTTTATTAAAATCTAACATATTTAGACAGGAAACAGATGATTAATTAACAGTAAAAAAAAAAAAAAGAGAAAATAAAAATTTTTTATTTAAAAATCTGAAAATAAGAAAATTAGAAAAACTATTTTAAAAATTTTCTTAAAAAATCATGGAAGTATGTCGAAAATTTTACGATCTTTTTTTTATTCTAAAAATTCATAACCACAATCTTTATAGCGCGAAATATTTTATGGTGAAAAAAACTATTGATTTAATTTTCTAATCAAATTATTTTTTTACAAAATAACAAATATAAAAAAAATTAATTTGAAAAAATTTACTAAAAAAATGTGATCGTATAGTGTGTCGAAAATTTTACGATGAAAACGTCAAATTTTTTTTTGTTGAAATAATTCTGAAAACACTCATTCTAGCATTTAAAATGATTTTTTGGGGAAAAAAGTCTTTTAATCGAATGTTCAAAAATTTTACTAAAAAAAATGTCATAGTATAGTATGTGAAAATTTTTCCGATGAAAACGTCAAAGTTTTGTATGTTGAAAAATTTTATGAAAACAATCATATTGTAGCATGTAAAATGATTTTATGGTGAAAAAAGTCAATCGAATATTGAAAAATTTTACTAAAAAAATGTCATAGTATAGTATGTGAAAATTTTACAAGAACACATCATTTTTTTACATGTTGAAAATATTCATGAAAACAATTATTGTATAGCATGTAAAATGATTTTATGGTGAAAAAAATCCTGTTTTCGATTGTTGAAAAATTTTACTAAAAAAATGTCATCGTATAGTATGTCGAAAATTTTACGATGAAAACATTTTTTTGTATGTTGAAAAAATTCAAGAAAACAATTATTTTATAGCATGTAAAATGATTTTATGGTGAAAAAAATCCTGTTTTCGATTGTTGAAAAATTTTACTAAAAAAATGTCATTGGATAGTATGTCGAAAATTTTACGATAACGTAATTTAAAAAATTATAACAATCATATTATAGTACGAAAATGATTTTATGGTGAAAAAAACATAAAATTTGTTTTTTATAAAATTTTTAGTCGATTTGAAAAATTTTACTAAAAAAATGTCATCGTATAGTATGTCGAAAATTTTACGATGAAAACATTTTTTTGTATGTTGAAAAAATTCAAGAAAACAATTATTTTATAGCATGTAAAATGATTTTATGGTGAAAAAAGTCATTATCGAACGTTGAAAAGTTTTGCTAAAAAAAGTCATAGTATAGTATGTCGAAAATTTTACAATGAAAACGTCAAATTTTTCTATGTTGAAATAATTCATGAAAACAATTATTTTATAGCATGTAAAATGATTTTATGATGAAAAAAGTCCTGTTTTCGATTGTTGAATAATTTTACTAAAAAAATGTCATAGTATAGTATGTCGAAAATTTTACGATGAAAACATTTTTTGTATGTTGAAAAAATTCAAGAAAACAATTATTTTATAGCATGTAAAATGATTTTATGGTGAAAAAAAGTCATTATTGAATGTTGAAAAGTTTTGCTAAAAAAGTGATAGTGTAGTATGTCAATAATTTTACAATGAAAACGTCAAATTTTTGTATGTTGAAATAATTCATGAAAACACCTATTCTAGCATTTAAAATGATTTTATGGTGAAAAAAGTCATTAGCGAACGTGTAAAAATTTTGCTAAAAAAAGGTCATAGTACAGTATGTCGAAAATTTTATGATGAAAACGTCAAATTTTTGTATGTTGAAATAATTCATTAAAACAATCATTGTAGCATGTAAAATGATTTTATGGTGGAAAAAAGTCATAATCGAATGTTGAAAAAAAAAAAAAAAAATGTCATAGTATAGTATGCCGAAAATTTTACGATGAAAACATGTTTTTGTATGTTGAAATAATTCATGAAAACAATTATTGTATAGCATGTAAAATGATTTTATGGTGAAAAAAATCATGTTTTTGATTGTTGAAAAATTTTACAAAAAAAATGTCATAGTATAGTATGTCGAAAATTTTACGATGAAAACTTCAAATTTTTGTATGTTGAAATAATTCAGGAAAACAATCATATTGTAGCATGTAAAATGATTTTATGGTGAAAAAAGTCAATCAAATGTTTAAAAATTTTGCTAAAAAATATCATAGTATAGTATGTCGAAACTTTTACAATAACGTAATTTTTTTGTATGTTGAAAAAATTCATGAAAACAATTATTTTGTAGCATGTAAAATGATTTTGTGATGAAAAAAATCCTGTTTTCGATTGTTGAAAAATTTTACTAAAAAAATGTCATAGTATAGCATGGCGAAGATTTTACGATGAAAACGTCAAATTTTTGTATGTTGAAAAAATTCATGAAAACAATTATTGTATAGCATGTAAAATGATTTTATGGTGAAAAAAATCCTGTTTTCGATTGTTGAAAAATTTTACTAAAAAAATGTCATAGTATAGTATGTCGAAAATTTTACGATGAAAACGTCAAATTTTTGTATGTTGAAAAAATTCATGAAAACAATTATTCTATAGCATGTAAAATGATTTTATGGTGAAAAAATCCTGTTTTAGATTGTTGAAAAATTTTACTAAAAAAATGTCATAGTATAGTATGTCGAAAATTTTACGATGAAAACGTCAAATTTTTGTATGTTGAAAAAATTCATGAAAACAATTATTTTATGGCATGTAAAATGATTTTATGGTGAAAAAAATCCTGTTTTCGATTGTTGAAAAATTTTACTAAAAAAAATGTCATCGGATAGTATGTCGAAAATTTTACGATAACGTAATTTTTTTGTATGTCTAAAAATTCATAACCACAATCATATTATAGTGCGTAGAATGATTTTATGGTGAAAAAAACATAAAATTTGTTTGTTTAGTAAAATTTTTTAGTTCGATTTGAAAAATTTTACTAAATAAATGTGATCGTATAGTGTGTCGAAAATTTTACGATGAAAACGTCAAATTTTTTTTTGTTGAAATAATTCATGAAAACACTCATTCTAGCATTTAAAATGATTTTTTGGGGAAAAAAGTCTTTTAATCGAATGTTCAAAAATTTTACTAAAAAAAATGTCATAGTATAGTATGTGAAAATTTTTCCGATGAAAACGTCAAAGTTTTGTATGTTGAAAAATTTTATGAAAACAATCATATTGTAGCATGTAAAATGATTTTATGGTGAAAAAAGTCAATCGAATATTGAAAAATTTTACTAAAAAATGTCATAGTATAGTATGTGAAAATTTTACGAAGAACACATCATTTTTTTACATGTTGAAAATATTCATGAAAACAATTATTGTATAGCATGTAAAATGATTTTATGGTGAAAAAAATCCTGTTTTCGATTGTTGAAAAATTTTACTAAAAAAATGTCATCGGATAGTATGTCGAAAATTTTACGATGAAAACATTTTTTTGTATGTTGAAAAAATTCAAGAAAACAATTATTTTATAGCATGTAAAATGATTTTATGGTGAAAAAAGTCATTATCGAACGTTGAAAAGTTTTGCTAAAAAAAGTCATAGTATAGTATGTCGAAAATTTTACAATGAAAACGTCAAATTTTTCTATGTTGAAATAATTCATGAAAACAATTATTTTATAGCATGTAAAATGATTTTATGATGAAAAAAGTCCTGTTTTCGATTGTTGAATAATTTTACTAAAAAAATGTCATAGTATAGTATGTCGAAAATGTTACGACGAAAACATTTTTTGTATGTTGAAAAAATTCAAGAAAACAATTATTTTATAGCATGTAAAATGATTTTATGGTGAAAAAAGTCATTATCGAACGTATAAGAATTTTACTAAAAAAATGTCATAGTATAGTATGTCGAAAATTTTACGATGAAAACATTTTTTGTATGTTGAAAAAATTCAAGAAAACAATTATTTTATAGCATGTAAAATGATTTTATGGTGAAAAAAAGTCATTATTGAATGTTGAAAAGTTTTGCTAAAAAAGTGATAGTGTAATATGTCAATAATTTTACAATGAAAACGTCAAATTTTTGTATGTTGAAATAATTCATGAAAACACCCATTCTAGCATATAAAATGATTTTATGGTGAAAAAAGTCATTAGCGAACGTGTAAAAATTTTGCTAAAAAAAGGTCATAGTACAGTATGTCGAAAATTTTATGATGAAAACGTCAAATTTTTGTATGTTGAAATAATTCATTAAAACAATCATTTAGCATGTAAAATGATTTTATGGTGAAAAAAAGCATAATCGAATGTTGAAAAAAAAAAAAAAAAAAAAAGCAAGAAGTACCAAAATTTTACATAAAACAGTTTTTTATTTAAAAATTCATAAAAAATTATTTATAGCAAAAATGATTTATGTGAAAAAAATTTTTGATTTTAAAAATTTTCAAAAAAATGCGGAATATCAAAATTTTACATAAATTTTTTTTATTCTAAAAATAAACCACAATCATATTAACCGAGAAGATTTTATGGAAAAAAACTATTGAATTTAAAAATTTTCTAAAAACAATACGAAAATTAAAAAAAATTTTTTTATCTAAAAATTCAAACAAACATATTAACAGAGATTTTGAAAAATTTTGATTTAAAAATTTACAAAAAAACAGGAAACGAAAATTTACGATAAGAATTTTTTTTATCAAAAATCAACCACAACATATATGAAATTTTATTGAAAATATTAAGGAAAAATTTACAAAAAATGAATGCAAAATTTAGGAAACAATTTTTTTTTTTAAATAATTCATGAAAACAATCATATTGTAGCATGTAAAATGATTTTATGGGAAAAACATCGAATATTGAAAAATTTACAAAAAATGTCATAGTATAGTATGTGAAAATTTTACGAAGAACACATCATTTTTTTACATTTAAAATATTCATAAAACAATTATCTATAGCATTAAAATAATTTAATGGAAAAAAATTTTTCGATTTTAAAAATTTTACAAAAATCATCATAGTATCAAAATTTTACGAGAAAATTTTTTTTATTTAAAAAATTAAGAAATTATTTTAAGCAAAATGATTTTATGGAAAAAAGCATTATCGAACGTAAAAATTTTACAAAAAAAGCAAAAAGCGAAATAAGAAAACATTTTTTATTTGAAAAATCAGAAAACAATTATTTTATAGCAAAAAAGATTTTATGGAAAAAGCTAGAAAAAATTTACAAAAATCAATAAGACGAAAATTTAGGAAACATTTTTTATTTAAAAATAAGAAAAAATTATTTTAAGCAAAAAATTTTATGGAAAAAAGCAATTGAATTGAAAAGTTTCAAAAAGAAAACAAATTTTACAATAAACCAAATTTTTTATTTAAATAATTCATGAAAACACCCATCAGCATAAATATTTAGGAAACAAAAAAATTTTCAAAGCAAACAAAAATTTAAAATTTTTATTATTATAAATTACAAATAGAGAAAAAAAAAAACAAAAAAATTAATAATTTTTTAATTTTATTTTTATAATAGGCATTGAATGTTGAAAAATTTTCTTAAAAAAATGTCATCGGATAGTATGTCGAAAATTTAACAATGACAACGTAATTTTTTTGTATGTCTAAAAATTCATAACCACAATCATATTATAGTGCGTAGAATGATTTTATGTTGAAAAAAACTATTGAATGTTGAAAAAATTTACTAAAAAAATGTGATCGTATAGTGTGTCGAAAATTTTACGACGAAAACGTCAAATTTTTTTTTTGTTGAAATAATTCATGAAAACACTCATTCTAGCATTTAAAATGATTTTTTGGGGAAAAAAGTCTTTTAATCGAATGTTCAAAAATTTTACTAAAAAAAATGTCACAGTATAGTATGTGAAAATTTTTCCGATGAAAACGTCAAAGTTTTGTATGTTGAAAAATTTTATGAAAACAATCATATTGTAGCATGTAAAATGATTTTATGGTGAAAAAAGTCAATCGAATATTGAAAAATTTTACTAAAAAATGTCATAGTATAGTATGTGAAAATTTTACGAAGAACACATCATTTTTTTACATGTTGAAAATATTCATGAAAACAATTATTGTATAGCATGTAAAATGATTTTATGGTGAAAAAAATCCTGTTTTCGATTGTTGACAAATTTTACTAAAAAAAATGTCATAGTATAGTATGTCGAAAATTTTACGATGAAAACATTAATTTTTGTATGTTGAAAAAATTCAAGAAAACAATTATTTTATAGCATGTAAAATGATTTTATGGTGAAAAAAATCCTGTTTTCGATTGTCGAAAAATTTTACTAAAAAAAGCATGAAGTATGCGAAAATTTTACGATAACAATTATCAAAAACAACCACAACAAAAAAAAAAAAAAAAATAAAAATTTACAAAAAATTATGAAGTATTCGAAAATTTTACGATGAAAACATTTTTTTGTATGTTGAAAAAATTCAAGAAAACAATTATTTTATAGCATGTAAAATGATTTTATGGTGAAAAAAGTCATTATCGAACGTTGAAAAGTTTTGCTAAAAAAAGTCATAGTATAGTATGTCGAAAATTTTACAATGAAAACGTCAAATTTTTCTATGTTGAAATAATTCATGAAAACAATTATTTTATAGCATGTAAAATGATTTTATGATGAAAAAAGTCCTGTTTTCGATTGTTGAATAATTTTACTAAAAAAATGTCATAGTATAGTATGTCGAAAATGTTACGACGAAAACATTTTTTGTATGTTGAAAAAATTCAAGAAAACAATTATTTTATAGCATATAAAATGATTTTATGGTGAAAAAAGTCATTATCGAACGTATAAGAATTTTACTAAAAAAATGTCATAGTATAGTATGTCGAAAATTTTACGATGAAAACATTTTTTGTATGTTGAAAAAATTCAAGAAAACAATTATTTTATAGCATGTAAAATGATTTTATGGTGAAAAAAAGTCATTATTGAATGTTGAAAAGTTTTGCTAAAAAAGTGATAGTGTAGTATGTCAATAATTTTACAATGAAAACGTCAAATTTTTGTATGTTGAAATAATTCATGAAAACACCCATTCTAGCATATAAAATGATTTTATGGTGAAAAAAGTCATTAGCGAACGTGTAAAAATTTTGCTAAAAAAAGGTCATAGTACAGTATGTCGAAAATTTTATGATGAAAACGTCAAATTTTTGTATGTTGAAATAATTCATTAAAACAATCATTGTAGCATGTAAAATGATTTTATGGTGAAAAAAAGTCATAATCGAATGTTGAAAAAAAAAAAAAAAAAATGTCATAGTATAGTATGCCGAAAATTTTACGATGAAAACATGTTTTTGTATGTTGAAATAATTCATGAAAACAATTATTGTATAGCATGTAAAATGATTTTATGGTGAAAAAAATCATGTTTTTGATTGTTGAAAAATTTTACAAAAAAAATGTCATAGTATAGTATGTCGAAAATTTTACGATGAAAACTTCAAATTTTTGTATGTTGAAATAATTCAGGAAAACAATCATATTGTAGCATGTAAAATGATTTTATGGTGAAAAAAGTCAATCAAATGTTTAAAAATTTTGCTAAAAAATATCATAGTATAGTATGTTGAAACTTTTACAATAACGTAATTTTTTTGTATGTTGAAAAAATTCATGAAAACAATTATTTTGTAGCATGTAAAATGATTTTGTGATGAAAAAAATCCTGTTTTCGATTGTTGAAAAATTTTACTAAAAAAATGTCATAGTATAGCATGGCGAAGATTTTACGATGAAAACGTCAAATTTTTGTATGTTGAAAAAATTCATGAAAACAATTATTGTATAGCATGTAAAATGATTTTATGGTGAAAAAAATCCTCTTTTCGATTGTTGAAAAATTTTACTAAAAAAATGTCATAGTATAGTATGTCGAAAATTTTACGATGAAAACGTCAAATTTTTGTATGTTGAAAAAATTCATGAAAACAATTATTCTATAGCATGTAAAATGATTTTATGGTGAAAAAATCCTGTTTTAGATTGTTGAAAAATTTTACTAAAAAAATGTCATAGTATAGTATGTCGAAAATTTTACGATGAAAACGTCAAATTTTTGTATGTTGAAAAAATTCATGAAAACAATTATTTTATGGCATGTAAAATGATTTTATGGTGAAAAAAATCCTGTTTTCGATTGTTGAAAAATTTTACTAAAAAAAATGTCATCGGATAGTATGTCGAAAATTTTACGATAACGTAATTTTTTTGTATGTCTAAAAATTCATAACCACAATCATATTATAGTGCGTAGAATGATTTTATGGTGAAAAAAACATAAAATTTGTTTGTTTAGTAAAATTTTTTAGTTCGATTTGAAAAATTTTACTAAATAAATGTGATCGTATAGTGTGTCGAAAATTTTACGATGAAAACGTCAAATTTTTTTTTGTTGAAATAATTCATGAAAACACTCATTCTAGCATTTAAAATGATTTTTTGGGGAAAAAAGTCTTTTAATCGAATGTTCAAAAATTTTACTAAAAAAAATGTCATAGTATAGTATGTGAAAATTTTTCCGATGAAAACGTCAAAGTTTTGTATGTTGAAAAATTTTATGAAAACAATCATATTGTAGCATGTAAAATGATTTTATGGTGAAAAAAGTCAATCGAATATTGAAAAATTTTACTAAAAAATGTCATAGTATAGTATGTGAAAATTTTACGAAGAACACATCATTTTTTTACATGTTGAAAATATTCATGAAAACAATTATTGTATAGCATGTAAAATGATTTTATGGTGAAAAAAATCCTGTTTTCGATTGTTGAAAAATTTTACTAAAAAAATGTCATCGGATAGTATGTCGAAAATTTTACGATGAAAACATTTTTTTGTATGTTGAAAAAATTCAAGAAAACAATTATTTTATAGCATGTAAAATGATTTTATGGTGAAAAAAGTCATTATCGAACGTTGAAAAGTTTTGCTAAAAAAAGTCATAGTATAGTATGTCGAAAATTTTACAATGAAAACGTCAAATTTTTCTATGTTGAAATAATTCATGAAAACAATTATTTTATAGCATGTAAAATGATTTTATGATGAAAAAAGTCCTGTTTTCGATTGTTGAATAATTTTACTAAAAAAATGTCATAGTATAGTATGTCGAAAATGTTACGATGAAAACATTTTTTGTATGTTGAAAAAATTCAAGAAAACAATTATTTTATAGCATGTAAAATGATTTTATGGTGAAAAAAGTCATTATCGAACGTATAAGAATTTTACTAAAAAAATGTCATAGTATAGTATGTCGAAAATTTTACGATGAAAACATTTTTTGTATGTTGAAAAAATTCAAGAAAACAATTATTTTATAGCATGTAAAATGATTTTATGGTGAAAAAAGTCATTATCGAACGTTGAAAAGTTTTGCTAAAAAAAGTCATAGTATAGTATGTCGAAAATTTTACAATGAAAACGTCAAATTTTTCTATGTTGAAATAATTCATGAAAACAATTATTTTATAGCATGTAAAATGATTTTATGATGAAAAAAGTCCTGTTTTCGATTGTTGAATAATTTTACTAAAAAAATGTCATAGTATAGTATGTCGAAAATGTTACGACGAAAACATTTTTTGTATGTTGAAAAAATTCAAGAAAACAATTATTTTATAGCATATAAAATGATTTTATGGTGAAAAAAGTCATTATCGAACGTATAAGAATTTTACTAAAAAAATGTCATAGTATAGTATGTCGAAAATTTTACGATGAAAACATTTTTTGTATGTTGAAAAAATTCAAGAAAACAATTATTTTATAGCATGTAAAATGATTTTATGGTGAAAAAAAGTCATTATTGAATGTTGAAAAGTTTTGCTAAAAAAGTGATAGTGTAGTATGTCAATAATTTTACAATGAAAACGTCAAATTTTTGTATGTTGAAATAATTCATGAAAACACCCATTCTAGCATATAAAATGATTTTATGGTGAAAAAAGTCATTAGCGAACGTGTAAAAATTTTGCTAAAAAAAGGTCATAGTACAGTATGTCGAAAATTTTATGATGAAAACGTCAAATTTTTGTATGTTGAAATAATTCATTAAAACAATCATTGTAGCATGTAAAATGATTTTATGGTGAAAAAAAGTCATAATCGAATGTTGAAAAAAAAAAAAAAAAAAATGTCATAGTATAGTATGCCGAAAATTTTACGATGAAAACATGTTTTTGTATGTTGAAATAATTCATGAAAACAATTATTGTATAGCATGTAAAATGATTTTATGGTGAAAAAAATCATGTTTTTGATTGTTGAAAAATTTTACAAAAAAAATGTCATAGTATAGTATGTCGAAAATTTTACGATGAAAACTTCAAATTTTTGTATGTTGAAATAATTCAGGAAAACAATCATATTGTAGCATGTAAAATGATTTTATGGTGAAAAAAGTCAATCAAATGTTTAAAAATTTTGCTAAAAAATATCATAGTATAGTATGTTGAAACTTTTACAATAACGTAATTTTTTTGTATGTTGAAAAAATTCATGAAAACAATTATTTTGTAGCATGTAAAATGATTTTGTGATGAAAAAAATCCTGTTTTCGATTGTTGAAAAATTTTACTAAAAAAATGTCATAGTATAGCATGGCGAAGATTTTACGATGAAAACGTCAAATTTTTGTATGTTGAAAAAATTCATGAAAACAATTATTGTATAGCATGTAAAATGATTTTATGGTGAAAAAAATCCTCTTTTCGATTGTTGAAAAATTTTACTAAAAAAATGTCATAGTATAGTATGTCGAAAATTTTACGATGAAAACGTCAAATTTTTGTATGTTGAAAAAATTCATGAAAACAATTATTCTATAGCATGTAAAATGATTTTATGGTGAAAAAATCCTGTTTTAGATTGTTGAAAAATTTTACTAAAAAAATGTCATAGTATAGTATGTCGAAAATTTTACGATGAAAACGTCAAATTTTTGTATGTTGAAAAAATTCATGAAAACAATTATTTTATGGCATGTAAAATGATTTTATGGTGAAAAAAATCCTGTTTTCGATTGTTGAAAAATTTTACTAAAAAAAATGTCATCGGATAGTATGTCGAAAATTTTACGATAACGTAATTTTTTTGTATGTCTAAAAATTCATAACCACAATCATATTATAGTGCGTAGAATGATTTTATGGTGAAAAAAACATAAAATTTGTTTGTTTAGTAAAATTTTTTAGTTCGATTTGAAAAATTTTACTAAATAAATGTGATCGTATAGTGTGTCGAAAATTTTACGATGAAAACGTCAAATTTTTTTTTGTTGAAATAATTCATGAAAACACTCATTCTAGCATTTAAAATGATTTTTTGGGGAAAAAAGTCTTTTAATCGAATGTTCAAAAATTTTACTAAAAAAAATGTCATCGGATAGTATGTCGAAAATTTTACGATAACGTAATTTTTTTGTATGTCTAAAAATTCATAACCACAATCATATTATAGTGCGTAGAATGATTTTATGGTGAAAAAAACATAAAATTTGTTTGTTTAGTAAAATTTTTTAGTTCGATTTGAAAAATTTTACTAAATAAATGTGATCGTATAGTGTGTCGAAAATTTTACGATGAAAACGTCAAATTTTTTTTTGTTGAAATAATTCATGAAAACACTCATTCTAGCATTTAAAATGATTTTTTGGGGAAAAAAGTCTTTTAATCGAATGTTCAAAAATTTTACTAAAAAAAATGTCATAGTATAGTATGTGAAAATTTTTCCGATGAAAACGTCAAAGTTTTGTATGTTGAAAAATTTTATGAAAACAATCATATTGTAGCATGTAAAATGATTTTATGGTGAAAAAAGTCAATCGAATATTGAAAAATTTTACTAAAAAATGTCATAGTATAGTATGTGAAAATTTTACGAAGAACACATCATTTTTTTACATGTTGAAAATATTCATGAAAACAATTATTGTATAGCATGTAAAATGATTTTATGGTGAAAAAAATCCTGTTTTCGATTGTTGAAAAATTTTACTAAAAAAATGTCATCGGATAGTATGTCGAAAATTTTACGATGAAAACATTTTTTTGTATGTTGAAAAAATTCAAGAAAACAATTATTTTATAGCATATAAAATGATTTTATGGTGAAAAAAGTCATTATCGAACGTTGAAAAGTTTTGCTAAAAAAAGTCATAGTATAGTATGTCGAAAATTTTACAATGAAAACGTCAAATTTTTCTATGTTGAAATAATTCATGAAAACAATTATTTTATAGCATGTAAAATGATTTTATGATGAAAAAAGTCCTGTTTTCGATTGTTGAATAATTTTACTAAAAAAATGTCATAGTATAGTATGTCGAAAATGTTACGACGAAAACATTTTTTGTATGTTGAAAAAATTCAAGAAAACAATTATTTTATAGCATGTAAAATGATTTTATGGTGAAAAAAGTCATTATCGAACGTATAAGAATTTTACTAAAAAAATGTCATAGTATAGTATGTCGAAAATTTTACGATGAAAACATTTTTTGTATGTTGAAAAAATTCAAGAAAACAATTATTTTATAGCATGTAAAATGATTTTATGGTGAAAAAAGTCATTATCGAACGTTGAAAAGTTTTGCTAAAAAAAGTCATAGTATAGTATGTCGAAAATTTTACAATGAAAACGTCAAATTTTTCTATGTTGAAATAATTCATGAAAACAATTATTTTATAGCATGTAAAATGATTTTATGATGAAAAAAGTCCTGTTTTCGATTGTTGAATAATTTTACTAAAAAAATGTCATAGTATAGTATGTCGAAAATGTTACGACGAAAACATTTTTTGTATGTTGAAAAAATTCAAGAAAACAATTATTTTATAGCATATAAAATGATTTTATGGTGAAAAAAGTCATTATCGAACGTATAAGAATTTTACTAAAAAAATGTCATAGTATAGTATGTCGAAAATTTTACGATGAAAACATTTTTTGTATGTTGAAAAAATTCAAGAAAACAATTATTTTATAGCATGTAAAATGATTTTATGGTGAAAAAAAAGTCATTATTGAATGTTGAAAAGTTTTGCTAAAAAAGTGATAGTGTAGTATGTCAATAATTTTACAATGAAAACGTCAAATTTTTGTATGTTGAAATAATTCATGAAAACACCCATTCTAGCATATAAAATGATTTTATGGTGAAAAAAGTCATTAGCGAACGTGTAAAAATTGTGCTAAAAAAAGGTCATAGTACAGTATGTCGAAAATTTTATGATGAAAACGTCAAATTTTTGTATGTTGAAATAATTCATTAAAACAATCATTGTAGCATGTAAAATGATTTTATGGTGAAAAAAAGTCATAATCGAATGTTGAAAAAAAAAAAAAAAAAAATGTCATAGTATAGTATGCCGAAAATTTTACGATGAAAACATGTTTTTGTATGTTGAAATAATTCATGAAAACAATTATTGTATAGCATGTAAAATGATTTTATGGTGAAAAAAATCATGTTTTTGATTGTTGAAAAATTTTACAAAAAAAATGTCATAGTATAGTATGTCGAAAATTTTACGATGAAAACTTCAAATTTTTGTATGTTGAAATAATTCAGGAAAACAATCATATTGTAGCATGTAAAATGATTTTATGGTGAAAAAAGTCAATCAAATGTTTAAAAATTTTGCTAAAAAATATCATAGTATAGTATGTTGAAACTTTTACAATAACGTAATTTTTTTGTATGTTGAAAAAAATTCATGAAAACAATTATTTTGTAGCATGTAAAATGATTTTGTGATGAAAAAAATCCTGTTTTCGATTGTTGAAAAATTTTACTAAAAAAATGTCATAGTATAGTATGTCGAAAATTTTACGATGAAAACGTCAAATTTTTGTATGTTGAAATAATTCATGAAAACAATTATTTTATGGCATGTAAAATGATTTTATGGTGAAAAAAATCCTGTTTTCGATTGTTGAAAAATTTTACTAAAAAAAATGTCATCGGATAGTATGTCGAAAATTTTACGATAACGTAATTTTTTTGTATGTCTAAAAATTCATAACCACAATCATATTATAGTGCGTAGAATGATTTTATGGTGAAAAAAACATAAAATTTGTTTGTTTAGTAAAATTTTTTAGTTCGATTTGAAAAATTTTACTAAATAAATGTGATCGTATAGTGTGTCGAAAATTTTACGATGAAAACGTCAAATTTTTTTTTGTTGAAATAATTCATGAAAACACTCATTCTAGCATTTAAAATGATTTTTTGGGGAAAAAAGTCTTTTAATCGAATGTTCAAAAATTTTACTAAAAAAAATGTCATAGTATAGTATGTGAAAATTTTTCCGATGAAAACGTCAAAGTTTTGTATGTTGAAAAATTTTATGAAAACAATCATATTGTAGCATGTAAAATGATTTTATGGTGAAAAAAGTCAATCGAATATTGAAAAATTTTACTAAAAAATGTCATAGTATAGTATGTGAAAATTTTACGAAGAACACATCATTTTTTTACATGTTGAAAATATTCATGAAAACAATTATTGTATAGCATGTAAAATGATTTTATGGTGAAAAAAATCCTGTTTTCGATTGTTGAAAAATTTTACTAAAAAAAATGTCATCGGATAGTATGTCGAAAATTTTACGATGAAAACATTTTTTTGTATGTTGAAAAAATTCAAGAAAACAATTATTTTATAGCATGTAAAATGATTTTATGGTGAAAAAAGTCATTATCGAACGTTGAAAAGTTTTGCTAAAAAAAGTCATAGTATAGTATGTCGAAAATTTTACAATGAAAACGTCAAATTTTTCTATGTTGAAATAATTCATGAAAACAATTATTTTATAGCATGTAAAATGATTTTATGATGAAAAAAGTCCTGTTTTCGATTGTTGAATAATTTTACTAAAAAAATGTCATAGTATAGTATGTCGAAAATGTTACGATGAAAACATTTTTTGTATGTTGAAAAAATTCAAGAAAACAATTATTTTATAGCATGTAAAATGATTTTATGGTGAAAAAAGTCATTATCGAACGTATAAGAATTTTACTAAAAAAATGTCATAGTATAGTATGTCGAAAATTTTACGATGAAAACATTTTTTGTATGTTGAAAAAATTCAAGAAAACAATTATTTTATAGCATGTAAAATGATTTTATGGTGAAAAAAGTCATTATCGAACGTTGAAAAGTTTTGCTAAAAAAAGTCATAGTATAGTATGTCGAAAATTTTACAATGAAAACGTCAAATTTTTCTATGTTGAAATAATTCATGAAAACAATTATTTTATAGCATGTAAAATGATTTTATGATGAAAAAAGTCCTGTTTTCGATTGTTGAATAATTTTACTAAAAAAATGTCATAGTATAGTATGTCGAAAATGTTACGACGAAAACATTTTTTGTATGTTGAAAAAATTCAAGAAAACAATTATTTTATAGCATATAAAATGATTTTATGGTGAAAAAAGTCATTATCGAACGTATAAGAATTTTACTAAAAAAATGTCATAGTATAGTATGTCGAAAATTTTACGATGAAAACATTTTTTGTATGTTGAAAAAATTCAAGAAAACAATTATTTTATAGCATGTAAAATGATTTTATGGTGAAAAAAAGTCATTATTGAATGTTGAAAAGTTTTGCTAAAAAAGTGATAGTGTAGTATGTCAATAATTTTACAATGAAAACGTCAAATTTTTGTATGTTGAAATAATTCATGAAAACACCCATTCTAGCATATAAAATGATTTTATGGTGAAAAAAAGTCATTAGCGAACGTGTAAAAATTGTGCTAAAAAAAGGTCATAGTACAGTATGTCGAAAATTTTATGATGAAAACGTCAAATTTTTGTATGTTGAAATAATTCATTAAAACAATCATTGTAGCATGTAAAATGATTTTATGGTGAAAAAAAAGTCATAATCGAATGTTGAAAAAAAAAAAAAAAAAAAGTCATAGTATAGTATGCCGAAAATTTTACGATGAAAACATGTTTTTGTATGTTGAAATAATTCATGAAAACAATTATTGTATAGCATGTAAAATGATTTTATGGTGAAAAAAATCATGTTTTTGATTGTTGAAAAATTTTACAAAAAAAATGTCATAGTATAGTATGTCGAAAATTTTACGATGAAAACTTCAAATTTTTGTATGTTGAAATAATTCAGGAAAACAATCATATTGTAGCATGTAAAATGATTTTATGGTGAAAAAAGTCAATCAAATGTTTAAAAATTTTGCTAAAAAATATCATAGTATAGTATGTTGAAACTTTTACAATAACGTAATTTTTTTGTATGTTGAAAAAATTCATGAAAACAATTATTTTGTAGCATGTAAAATGATTTTGTGATGAAAAAAATCCTGTTTTCGATTGTTGAAAAATTTTACTAAAAAAATGTCATAGTATAGCATGGCGAAGATTTTACGATGAAAACGTCAAATTTTTGTATGTTGAAAAAATTCATGAAAACAATTATTGTATAGCATGTAAAATGATTTTATGGTGAAAAAAATCCTCTTTTCGATTGTTGAAAAATTTTACTAAAAAAATGTCATAGTATAGTATGTCGAAAATTTTACGATGAAAACGTCAAATTTTTGTATGTTGAAAAAATTCATGAAAACAATTATTCTATAGCATGTAAAATGATTTTATGGTGAAAAAATCCTGTTTTAGATTGTTGAAAAATTTTACTAAAAAAATGTCATAGTATAGTATGTCGAAAATTTTACGATGAAAACGTCAAATTTTTGTATGTTGAAAAAATTCATGAAAACAATTATTTTATGGCATGTAAAATGATTTTATGGTGAAAAAAATCCTGTTTTCGATTGTTGAAAAATTTTACTAAAAAAAATGTCATCGGATAGTATGTCGAAAATTTTACGATAACGTAATTTTTTTGTATGTCTAAAAATTCATAACCACAATCATATTATAGTGCGTAGAATGATTTTATGGTGAAAAAAACATAAAATTTGTTTGTTTAGTAAAATTTTTTAGTTCGATTTGAAAAATTTTACTAAATAAATGTGATCGTATAGTGTGTCGAAAATTTTACGATGAAAACGTCAAATTTTTTTTTTGTTGAAATAATTCATGAAAACACTCATTCTAGCATTAAAATGATTTTTTTGGGGAAAAAAGTCTTTTAATCGAATGTTCAAAAATTTTACTAAAAAAAATGTCATCGGATAGTATGTCGAAAATTTTACGATAACGTAATTTTTTTGTATGTCTAAAAATTCATAACCACAATCATATTATAGTGCGTAGAATGATTTTATGGTGAAAAAAACATAAAATTTGTTTGTTTAGTAAAATTTTTTAGTTCGATTTGAAAAATTTTACTAAATAAATGTGATCGTATAGTGTGTCGAAAATTTTACGATGAAAACGTCAAATTTTTTTTTGTTGAAATAATTCATGAAAACACTCATTCTAGCATTTAAAATGATTTTTTGGGGAAAAAAGTCTTTTAATCGAATGTTCAAAAATTTTACTAAAAAAAATGTCATAGTATAGTATGTGAAAATTTTTCCGATGAAAACGTCAAAGTTTTGTATGTTGAAAAATTTTATGAAAACAATCATATTGTAGCATGTAAAATGATTTTATGGTGAAAAAAGTCAATCGAATATTGAAAAATTTTACTAAAAAATGTCATAGTATAGTATGTGAAAATTTTACGAAGAACACATCATTTTTTTACATGTTGAAAATATTCATGAAAACAATTATTGTATAGCATGTAAAATGATTTTATGGTGAAAAAAATCCTGTTTTCGATTGTTGAAAAATTTTACTAAAAAAATGTCATCGGATAGTATGTCGAAAATTTTACGATGAAAACATTTTTTTGTATGTTGAAAAAATTCAAGAAAACAATTATTTTATAGCATATAAAATGATTTTATGGTGAAAAAAGTCATTATCGAACGTTGAAAAGTTTTGCTAAAAAAAGTCATAGTATAGTATGTCGAAAATTTTACAATGAAAACGTCAAATTTTTCTATGTTGAAATAATTCATGAAAACAATTATTTTATAGCATGTAAAATGATTTTATGATGAAAAAAGTCCTGTTTTCGATTGTTGAATAATTTTACTAAAAAAATGTCATAGTATAGTATGTCGAAAATGTTACGACGAAAACATTTTTTGTATGTTGAAAAAATTCAAGAAAACAATTATTTTATAGCATGTAAAATGATTTTATGGTGAAAAAAGTCATTATCGAACGTATAAGAATTTTACTAAAAAAATGTCATAGTATAGTATGTCGAAAATTTTACGATGAAAACATTTTTTGTATGTTGAAAAAATTCAAGAAAACAATTATTTTATAGCATGTAAAATGATTTTATGGTGAAAAAAGTCATTATCGAACGTTGAAAAGTTTTGCTAAAAAAAGTCATAGTATAGTATGTCGAAAATTTTACAATGAAAACGTCAAATTTTTCTATGTTGAAATAATTCATGAAAACAATTATTTTATAGCATGTAAAATGATTTTATGATGAAAAAAGTCCTGTTTTCGATTGTTGAATAATTTTACTAAAAAAATGTCATAGTATAGTATGTCGAAAATGTTACGACGAAAACATTTTTTTATGTTGAAAAAATTCAAGAAAACAAATTTTAAGCAAAAAATATTTTATGGGAAAAACATATCGACGATAAGATTTCAAACATTTTAACTTTTTTATTTAAAGAAATTAAGCATTATAAAGTCATTATTGAATTTGAAATTTTAAAAGTGATAGTGTAGTATGTCAATAATTTTACATGAAGTATTTTTTATGTTGAAATAATTCATGAAAACACCCATTCTAGCATATAAAATATTTTATGGGAAAAAAGTCATTAGCGAACGTGTAAAAATTTTGCTAAAGTCATAGTACAGTATTCAAAATTTTATGATAAAACGTCAATTTTTGTATGTTGAAATATTCATTAAAAAATCATTGTAGCATGTAAAATGATTTTATGGTGAAAAAAAGCATATCGAATGTTAAAAAAAAAAAAAAAAATGTCATAGTATAGTATGCCGAAAATTTTACGATGAAAACATGTTTTTGTATGTTGAAATAATTCATGAAAACAATTATTGTATAGCATGTAAAATGATTTTATGGTGAAAAAAATCATGTTTTTGATTGTTGAAAAATTTTCTTAAAAAAATGTCATCGGATAGTATGTCTAAAATTTTACGATAACGTAATTTTTTTGTATGTCTAAAAATTTATAACCACAATCATATTATAGCGCGTAAATATTTTATGGTGAAAAAAACTATTGAATGTTGAAAAATTTTCTTAAAAAAATGTCATCGGATAGTATGTCGAAAATTTAACAATGACAACGTAATTTTTTTGTATGTCTAAAAATTCATAACCACAATCATATTATAGTGCGTAGAATATTTTGTGGTGAAAAAAACGTTTCGATTTTAAAAATTTTACTAAAAAATGATGGAAGTATGCGAAAATTTTACGATAATATTTTTTTATTCTAAAATATAAAAAAAAAAATTTATTTGAAAAAAAATTAGAAAAAAAAAAGAAAAAACGAAACGTCAATTTTTTTTTTGTTGAAATAATTCATGAAAACAATCATGTTGTAGCATGAAAATGATTTTATGGTGAAAAAAGTCAATCGAATATTGAAAAATTTTACTAAAAAATTCATAGAAGATTGAAAATTTTACGAAGAACACATCATTTTTTTACATTTGAAAATATTCATGAAAACAATTATCGTATAGCATGTAAAATAATTTAATGGTGAAAAAAATCCTGTTTTCGATTGTTAAAAATTTTACTAAAAAATGTCATCGAAGTATGTCGAAAATTTTACGATGAAAACATTTTTTTGTATGTTGAAAAAATTCAAGAAAACAATTATTTTATAGCATGAAAATGATTTTATGGTGAAAAAAGTCATTATCGAACGTATAAGAATTTTACTAAAAAATGTCATAGATAGTATGTCGAAAATTTTACGATGAAAACATTTTTTTATGTTGAAAAAATTCAAGAAAACAATTATTTTATAGCATATAAAATGATTTTATGTGAAAAAAGTCATTATCGAACGTATAAGAATTTTACTAAAAAAATGTCATAGTATAGTATGTCGAAAATTTTACGATGAAAACATTTTTTGTATGTTGAAAAAATTCAAGAAAACAATTATTTTATAGCATGTAAAATGATTTTATGGTGAAAAAAAGTCATTATTGAATGTTGAAAAGTTTTGCTAAAAAAGTGATAGTGTAGTATGTCAATAATTTTACAATGAAAACGTCAAATTTTTGTATGTTGAAATAATTCATGAAAACACCCATTCTAGCATATAAAATGATTTTATGGTGAAAAAAGTCATTAGCGAACGTGTAAAAATTTTGCTAAAAAAAGGTCATAGTACAGTATGTCGAAAATTTTATGATGAAAACGTCAAATTTTTGTATGTTGAAATAATTCATTAAAACAATCATTGTAGCATGTAAAATGATTTTATGGTGAAAAAAAAGTCATAATCGAATGTTGAAAAAAAAAAAAAAAAAAAGTCATAGTATAGTATGCCGAAAATTTTACGATGAAAACATGTTTTTGTATTTTGAAATAATTCATGAAAACAATTATTGTATAGCATGTAAAATGATTTTATGGTGAAAAAAATCATGTTTTTGATTGTTGAAAAATTTTCTTAAAAAAATGTCATCGGATAGTATGTCTAAAATTTTACGATAACGTAATTTTTTTGTATGTCTAAAAATGTATAACCACAATCATATTATAGCGCGTAGAATGATTTTATGGTGAAAAAAACTATTGAATGTTGAAAAATTTTCTTAAAAAAATGTCATCGGATAGTATGTCGAAAATTTAACAATGACAACGTAATTTTTTTGTATGTCTAAAAATTCATAACCACAATCATATTATAGTGCGTAGAATGATTTTATGTTGAAAAAAACTATTGAATGTTGAAAAAATTTACTAAAAAAATGTGATCGTATAGTGTGTCGTAAATTTTACGATGAAAACGTCAAATTTCTTTTTGTTGAAATAATTCATGAAAACACTCATTCTAGCATTTAAAATGATTTTTTGGGGAAAAAAGTCTTTTAATCGAATGTTCAAAAATTTTACTAAAAAAAATGTCATAGTATAGTATGTGAAATTTTTTCCGATGAAAACGTCAAAGTTTTGTATGTTGAAAAATTTTATGAAAACAATCATATTGTAGCATGTAAAATGATTTTATGGTGAAAAAAGTCAATCGAATATTGAAAAATTTTACTAAAAAATGTCATAGTATAGTATGTGAAAATTTTACGAAGAACACATCATTTTTTTACATGTTGAAAATATTCATGAAAACAATTATTGTATAGCATGTAAAATGATTTTATGGTGAAAAAAATCCTGTTTTCGATTGTTGAAAAATTTTACTAAAAAAATGTCATCGGATAGTATGTCGAAAATTTTACGATGAAAACAAATTTTTTTGTATGTTGAAAAAATTCATGAAAACAATTATTTTATAGCATGTAAAATGATTTTATGGTGAAAAAAATCTTTTTCGATTGTCGAAAAATTTTACAAAAAATGCATTGAAGTATGCGAAAATTTTACGATAACGTAATTTATCTAAAAATTCATAACCACAATATATTATAGCAATATTTTAAAAAAAAATAAAATTTGTTGTTTAGAAAATTTATCGATTTGAAAAATTTTACTAAATAAATGTGATCGTATAGTGTGTCGAAAATTTTACGATGAAAACATCTTTTTCTATGTTGAAAAAATTCAAGAAAACAATTATTTTATAGCATGTAAAATGATTTTATGGTGAAAAAAGTCATTATCGAACGTTGAAAAGTTTTGCTAAAAAAAGTCATAGTATAGTATGTCGAAAATTTTACAATGAAAACGTCAAATTTTTCTATGTTGAAATAATTCATGAAAACAATTATTTTATAGCATGTAAAATGATTTTATGATGAAAAAAGTCCTGTTTTCGATTGTTGAATAATTTTACTAAAAAAATGTCATAGTATAGTATGTCGAAAATGTTACGATGAAAACATTTTTTGTATGTTGAAAAAATTCAAGAAAACAATTATTTTATAGCATATAAAATGATTTTATGGTGAAAAAAGTCATTATCGAACGTATAAGAATTTTACTAAAAAAATGTCATAGTATAGTATGTCGAAAATTTTACGATAAAAACATTTTTTGTATGTTGAAAAAATTCAAGAAAACAATTATTTTATAGCATGTAAAATGATTTTATGGTGAAAAAAAGTCATTATTGAATGTTGAAAAGTTTTGCTAAAAAAGTGATAGTGTAGTATGTCAATAATTTTACAATGAAAACGTCAAATTTTTGTATGTTGAAATAATTCATGAAAACACCCATTCTAGCATATAAAATGATTTTATGGTGAAAAAAGTCATTAGCGAACGTGTAAAAATTTTGCTAAAAAAAGGTCATAGTACAGTATGTCGAAAATTTTATGATGAAAACGTCAAATTTTTGTATGTTGAAATAATTCATTAAAACAATCATTGTAGCATGTAAAATGATTTTATGGTGGAAAAAAGTCATAATCGAATGTTGAAAAAAAAAAAAAAAAAAATGTCATAGTATAGTATGCCGAAAATTTTACGATGAAAACATGTTTTTGTATGTTGAAATAATTCATGAAAACAATTATTGTATAGCATGTAAAATGATTTTATGGTGAAAAAAATCATGTTTTTGATTGTTGAAAAATTTTACAAAAAAAATGTCATAGTATAGTATGTCGAAAATTTTACGATGAAAACTTCAAATTTTTGTATGTTGAAATAATTCAGGAAAACAATCATATTGTAGCATGTAAAATGATTTTATGGTGAAAAAAGTCAATCAAATGTTTAAAAATTTTGCTAAAAAATATCATAGTATAGTATGTTGAAACTTTTACAATAACGTAATTTTTTTGTATGTTGAAAAAATTCATGAAAACAATTATTTTGTAGCATGTAAAATGATTTTGTGATGAAAAAAATCCTGTTTTCGATTGTTGAAAAATTTTACTAAAAAAATGTCATAGTATAGCATGGCGAAGATTTTACGATGAAAACGTCAAATTTTTGTATGTTGAAAAAATTCATGAAAACAATTATTGTATAGCATGTAAAATGATTTTATGGTGAAAAAAATCCTGTTTTCGATTGTTGAAAAATTTTACTAAAAAAATGTCATAGTATAGTATGTCGAAAATTTTACGATGAAAACGTCAAATTTTTGTATGTTGAAAAAATTCATGAAAACAATTATTTATAGCATGTAAAATGATTTTATGGTGAAAAAATCCTGTTTTAGATTGTTGAAAAATTTTACTAAAAAAATGTCATAGTATAGTATGTCGAAAATTTTACGATGAAAACGTCAAATTTTTGTATGTTGAAAAAATTCATGAAAACAATTATTTTATGGCATGTAAAATGATTTTATGGTGAAAAAAATCCTGTTTTCGATTGTTGAAAAATTTTACTAAAAAAAATGTCATCGGATAGTATGTCGAAAATTTTACGATAACGTAATTTTTTTGTATGTCTAAAAATTCATAACCACAATCATATTATAGTGCGTAGAATGATTTTATGGTGAAAAAAACATAAAATTTGTTTGTTTAGTAAAATTTTTTAGTTCGATTTGAAAAATTTTACTAAATAAATGTGATCGTATAGTGTGTCGAAAATTTTACGATGAAAACGTCAAATTTTTTTTTGTTGAAATAATTCATGAAAACACTCATTCTAGCATTTAAAATGATTTTTTGGGGAAAAAAGTCTTTTAATCGAATGTTCAAAAATTTTACTAAAAAAAATGTCATAGTATAGTATGTGAAAATTTTTCCGATGAAAACGTCAAAGTTTTGTATGTTGAAAAATTTTATGAAAACAATCATATTGTAGCATGTAAAATGATTTTATGGTGAAAAAAGTCAATCGAATATTGAAAAATTTTACTAAAAAATGTCATAGTATAGTATGTGAAAATTTTACGAAGAACACATCATTTTTTTACATGTTGAAAATATTCATGAAAACAATTATTGTATAGCATGTAAAATGATTTTATGGTGAAAAAAATCCTGTTTTCGATTGTTGAAAAATTTTACTAAAAAAATGTCATCGGATAGTATGTCGAAAATTTTACGATGAAAACATTTTTTTGTATGTTGAAAAAATTCAAGAAAACAATTATTTTATAGCATGTAAAATGATTTTATGGTGAAAAAAGTCATTATCGAACGTTGAAAAGTTTTGCTAAAAAAAGTCATAGTATAGTATGTCGAAAATTTTACAATGAAAACGTCAAATTTTTCTATGTTGAAATAATTCATGAAAACAATTATTTTATAGCATGTAAAATGATTTTATGATGAAAAAAGTCCTGTTTTCGATTGTTGAATAATTTTACTAAAAAAATGTCATAGTATAGTATGTCGAAAATGTTACGACGAAAACATTTTTTGTATGTTGAAAAAATTCAAGAAAACAATTATTTTATAGCATGTAAAATGATTTTATGGTGAAAAAAGTCATTATCGAACGTATAAGAATTTTACTAAAAAAATGTCATAGTATAGTATGTCGAAAATTTTACGATGAAAACATTTTTTGTATGTTGAAAAAATTCAAGAAAACAATTATTTTATAGCATGTAAAATGATTTTATGGTGAAAAAAAGTCATTATCGAACGTTGAAAAGTTTTGCTAAAAAAAGTCATAGTATAGTATGTCGAAAATTTTACAATGAAAACGTCAAATTTTTCTATGTTGAAATAATTCATGAAAACAATTATTTTATAGCATGTAAAATGATTTTATGATGAAAAAAGTCCTGTTTTCGATTGTTGAATAATTTTACTAAAAAAATGTCATAGTATAGTATGTCGAAAATGTTACGACGAAAACATTTTTTGTATGTTTAAAAAATTCAAGAAAACAATTATTTTATAGCATATAAAATGATTTTATGGTGAAAAAAGTCATTATCGAACGTATAAGAATTTTACTAAAAAAATGTCATAGTATAGTATGTCGAAAATTTTACGATGAAAACATTTTTTGTATGTTGAAAAAATTCAAGAAAACAATTATTTTATAGCATGTAAAATGATTTTATGGTGAAAAAAAGTCATTATTGAATGTTGAAAAGTTTTGCTAAAAAAGTGATAGTGTAGTATGTCAATAATTTTACAATGAAAACGTCAAATTTTTGTATGTTGAAATAATTCATGAAAACACCCATTCTAGCATATAAAATGATTTTATGGTGAAAAAAGTCATTAGCGAACGTGTAAAAATTGTGCTAAAAAAAGGTCATAGTACAGTATGTCGAAAATTTTATGATGAAAACGTCAAATTTTTGTATGTTGAAATAATTCATTAAAACAATCATTGTAGCATGTAAAATGATTTTATGGTGAAAAAAAGTCATAATCGAATGTTGAAAAAAAAAAAAAAAAAATGTCATAGTATAGTATGCCGAAAATTTTACGATGAAAACATGTTTTTGTATGTTGAAATAATTCATGAAAACAATTATTGTATAGCATGTAAAATGATTTTATGGTGAAAAAAATCATGTTTTTGATTGTTGAAAAATTTTACAAAAAAAATGTCATAGTATAGTATGTCGAAAATTTTACGATGAAAACTTCAAATTTTTGTATGTTGAAATAATTCAGGAAAACAATCATATTGTAGCATGTAAAATGATTTTATGGTGAAAAAAGTCAATCAAATGTTTAAAAATTTTGCTAAAAAATATCATAGTATAGTATGTTGAAACTTTTACAATAACGTAATTTTTTTGTATGTTGAAAAAATTCATGAAAACAATTATTTTGTAGCATGTAAAATGATTTTGTGATGAAAAAAATCCTGTTTTCGATTGTTGAAAAATTTTACTAAAAAAATGTCATAGTATAGCATGGCGAAGATTTTACGATGAAAACGTCAAATTTTTGTATGTTGAAAAAATTCATGAAAACAATTATTGTATAGCATGTAAAATGATTTTATGGTGAAAAAAATCCTGTTTTCGATTGTTGAAAAATTTTACTAAAAAAATGTCATAGTATAGTATGTCGAAAATTTTACGATGAAAACGTCAAATTTTTGTATGTTGAAAAAATTCATGAAAACAATTATTCTATAGCATGTAAAATGATTTTATGGTGAAAAAAATCCTGTTTTAGATTGTTGAAAAATTTTACTAAAAAAATGTCATAGTATAGTATGTCGAAAATTTTACGATGAAAACGTCAAATTTTTGTATGTTGAAAAAATTCATGAAAACAATTATTTTATGGCATGTAAAATGATTTTATGGTGAAAAAAATCCTGTTTTCGATTGTTGAAAAATTTTACTAAAAAAAATGTCATCGGATAGTATGTCGAAAATTTTACGATAACGTAATTTTTTTGTATGTCTAAAAATTCATAACCACAATCATATTATAGTGCGTAGAATGATTTTATGGTGAAAAAAACATAAAATTTGTTTGTTTAGTAAAATTTTTTAGTTCGATTTGAAAAATTTTACTAAATAAATGTGATCGTATAGTGTGTCGAAAATTTTACGATGAAAACGCAAATTTTTTTTTGTATGTTGAAAAAATTCAAGAAAACAATTATTTTATAGCATGTAAAATGATTTTATGGTGAAAAAAGTCATTATCGAACGTTGAAAAGTTTTGCTAAAAAAAATGTCATAGTATAGTATGTCGAAAATTTTACAATGAAAACGTCAAATTTTTCTATGTTGAAATAATTCATGAAAACAATTATTTTATAGCATGTAAAATGATTTTATGATGAAAAAAAGTCCTGTTTTCGATTGTTGAATAATTTTACTAAAAAAATGTCATAGTATAGTATGTCGAAAATTTTACGACGAAAACATTTTTTGTATGTTGAAAAAATTCAAGAAAACAATTATTTTATAGCATGTAAAATGATTTTATGGTGAAAAAAGTCATTATCGAACGTATAAGAATTTTACTAAAAAAATGTCATAGTATAGTATGTCGAAAATTTTACGATGAAAATGTCAAATTTTTCTATGTTGAAATAATTCATGAAAACAATTATTTTATAGCATGTAAAATGATTTTATGGTGAAAAAAAGTCATTATCGAACGTATAAGAATTTTACTAAAAAAATGTCATAGTATAGTATGTCGAAAATTTTACGATGAAAACATTTTTTGTATGTTGAAAAAATTCAAGAAAACAATTATTTTATAGCATGTAAAATGATTTTATGGTGAAAAAAAGTCATTATTGAATGTTGAAAAGTTTTGCTAAAAAAGTGATAGTGTAGTATGTCAATAATTTTACAATGAAAACGTCAAATTTTTGTATGTTGAAATAATTCATGAAAACACCCATTCTAGCATATAAAATGATTTTATGGTGAAAAAAGTCATTAGCGAACGTGTAAAAATTTTGCTAAAAAAAGGTCATAGTACAGTATGTCGAAAATTTTATGATGAAAACGTCAAATTTTTGTATGTTGAAATAATTCATTAAAACAATCATTGTAGCATGTAAAATGATTTTATGGTGAAAAAAAGTCATAATCGAATGTTGAAAAAAAAAAAAAAAATGTCATAGTATAGTATGCCGAAAATTTTACGATGAAAACATGTTTTTGTATTTTGAAATAATTCATGAAAACAATTATTGTATAGCATGTAAAATGATTTTATGATGAAAAAAATCTTGTTTTCGATTGTTGAAAAATTTTACTAAAAAAATGTCATAGTATAGTATGTCGAAAATGTTACGACAAAAACATTTTTTGTATGTTGAAAAAATTCAAGAAAACAATTATTTTATAGCATGTAAAATGATTTTATGGTGAAAAAAAGTCATTATTGAATGTTGAAAAGTTTTGCTAAAAAAAGTGATAGTATAGTATGTCAATAATTTTACAATGAAAACGTCAAATTTTTGTATGTTGAAATAATTCATGAAAACACCCATTCTAGCATTTAAAATGATTTTATGGTGAAAAAAGTCATTAGCGAACGTGTAAAAATTTTGCTAAAAAAAGGTCATAGTACAGTATGTCGAAAATTTTATGATGAAAAAAGTGATAGTGAGATGTCAAAATTTTACAATGAAAACGTCAAATTTTTGTATGTTGAAATAATTCATTAAAACAATCATTGTAGCATGTAAAATGATTTTATGGTGAAAAAAAGTCATAATCGAATGTTGAAAAAAAAAAAAAAAAAATGTCATAGTATAGTATGCCGAAAATTTTACGATGAAAACACGTTTTTGTATTTTGAAATAATTCATGAAAACAATTATTGTAACAATGACAACGTAATTTTTTTGTATGTCTAAAAATTCATAACCACAATCATATTATAGTGCGTAGAATGATTTTATGGTGAAAAAAACTATTGAATGTTGAAAAATTTTACTAAAAAAATGTCATAGTATAGTATGTCGAAAATTTTACGATGAAAACTTCAAATTTTTGTATGTTGAAATAATTCAGGAAAACAATCATATTGTAGCAGGTAAACTGATTTTATGGTGAAAAAAGTCAATCAAATGTTTAAAAATTTTGCTAAAAAATATAGTATAGTATGTCGAAAATTTTACGATAACGTAATTTTTTTGTATGTTGAAAAAATTCATGAAAACAATTATTTTGTAGCATGTAAAATGATTTTGTGGTGAAAAAAATCCTGTTTTCGATTGTTGAAAAATTTTACTAAAAAAATGTCATAGTATAGCATGGCGAAAATTTTACGATGAAAACGTCAAATTTTTGTATGTTGCAAAAATTCATGAAAACAATTATTGTATAGCATGTAAAATGATTTTATGGTGAAAAAAATCCTGTTTTCGATTGTTGAAAAATTTTCCTTAAAAAAAATGTCATCGGATAGTATGTCGAAAATTTTACGATGAAAACGTAATTTTTGTTTGTATGTCTAAAAATTCATGAACCACAATCATATTATAGCACGTAAAATGATTTTATGGTGAAAAAAGTCATTATCGAACGTTGAAAAGTTTTGCTAAAAAAAGTCATAGTTTAGTATGTCGAAAATATTGCAATGAAAACGTCAAATTTTTCTATGTTGAAATAATTCATGAAAACAATTATTTTATAGCATGTAAAATGATTTTATGATGAAAAAAGTCCTGTTTTCGATTGTTGAAAAATTTTACTAAAAAAATGTCATAGTATAGTATGTCGAAAATGTTACGACGAAAACATTTTTTGTATGTTGAAAAAATTCAAGAAAACAATTATTTTATAGCATGTAAAATGATTTTATGGTGAAAGAAAGTCATTATTGAATGTTGAAAAGTTTTGCTAAAAAAAGTGATAGTATAGTATGTCAATAATTTTACAATGAAAACGTCAAATTTTTGTATGTTGAAATAATTCATGAAAACACCCATTCTAGCATTTAAAATGATTTTATGGTGAAAAAAGTCATTAGCGAACGTGTAAAAATTTTGCTAAAAAAAGGTCATAGTACAGTATGTCGAAAATTTTATGATAAACGTGAAATTTTTGTATGTTGAAGCAGTTCATGAAAATAATCATCTTATAGCATGTAAAATGATTTCATGGTGAAAAAAATCTTTTTTTAGATTGTTGAAAAATATTTTTTTTTTAATTTTTTTTTTTTAAATTTAAAAAATACTATTATAAAACAAAAAAAATTGTTTTATTTTTTTAAAAAATTTTACAAAAAAGTGTGATCGTATAGTATGTCGAAAATTTTACGATGAAAACGTCAATTTTTTTTTAAATAATTCATGAAAACACTCATTCTAGCTTTTAAAATGATTTTTTGGTGAAAAAAGTCATTTAATCGAATGTTCAAATTTTTGTATGTTGAAAAATTTTATGAAAACAATCTTATTGTAGCATGTAAAATGATTTTATGGTGAAAAAAGTCAATCGAATATTGAAAAATTTTACTAAAAAATGTCATAGTACAGAATGTGACAATTTTACGAAGAACACATTTTTTTGCATGTTGAAAAAATTCATGAAAACAATTATTTTATAGCATGTAAAATGATTTTACGGTGAAAAAAATCCTGTTTTCGATTGTTGAAAAATTTTACAAAAAAAATGTCATAGTATAGTATGTCGAAAATTTTACGATGAAAACTTCAAATTTTTGTATGTTGAAATAATTCAGGAAAACAATCATATTGTAGCAGGTAAACTGATTTTATGGTGAAAAAAGTCAATCAAATGTTTAAAAATTTTGCTAAAAAATATCATAGTATAGTATGTCGAAAATTTTACGATAACGTAATTTTTTTGTATGTTGAAAAAATTCATGAAAACAATTATTGTATAGCATGTAAAATGATTTTATGGTGAAAAAAATCCTGTTTTCGATGGTTGAAAAATTTTCCTAAAAAAAATGTCATCGGATAGTATGTCGAAAATTTTACGATAACGTAATTTTTTTGTATGTCTAAAAATTCATAACCACAATCATATTATAGTGCGTAGAATGATTTTATGTCGAAAAAAACTATTGAATGTTGAAAAATTTTACTAAAAAAATGTGATCGTATAGTGTGTCGAAAATTTTACGATGAAAACGTCAATTTTTTTTTGTTGTTGAAATAATTCATGAAAACACTCATTCTAGCATTTAAAATGATTTTTTTGGGGAAAAAAGTCTTTTAATCGAATGTTCAAAAATTTTACTAAAAAAAATGTCATAGTACAGTATGTCGAAAATTTTACGATGAAAACATTTTTTTGTATGTTGAAAAAATTCATGAAAACAATTATTTTATAGCATGTAAAATGATTTTATGGTGAAAAAAGTCATTATCGAACGTTGAAAAGTTTTGCTAAAAAAAGTCATAGTTTAGTATGTCGAAAATTTTGCAATGAAAACGTCAAATTTTTCTATGTTGAAATAATTCATGAAAACAATTATTTTATAGCATGTAAAATGATTTTATGATGAAAAAAGTCCTGTTTTCGATTGTTGAAAAATTTTACTAAAAAAATGTCATAGTATAGTATGTCGAAAATGTTACGACGAAAACATTTTTTGTATGTTGAAAAAATTCAAGAAAACAATTATTTTATAGCATGTAAAATGATTTTATGGTGAAAAAAAGTCATTATTGAATGTTGAAAAGTTTTGCTAAAAAAAGTGATAGTATAGTATGTCAATAATTTTACAATGAAAACGTCAAATTTTTGTATGTTGAAATAATTCATGAAAACACCCATTCTAGCATTTAAAATGATTTTATGGTGAAAAAAGTCATTAGCGAACGTGTAAAAATTTTGCTAAAAAAAGGTCATAGTACAGTATGTCGAAAATTTTATGATGAAAACGTCAAATTTTTGTATGTTGAAGCAGTTCATGAAAATAATCATCTTATAGCATGTAAAATGATTTCATGGTGAAAAAAATCTTTTTTTAGATTGTTGAAAAATTTTACAAAAAAAATGTGATCGTATAGTATGTCGAAAATTTTACGATGAAAACGTCAATTTTTTTTAAATAATTCATGAAAACACTCATTCTAGCTTTTAAAATGATTTTTTGGTGAAAAAAGTCATTTAATCGAATGTTCAAATTTTTGTATGTTGAAAAATTTTATGAAAACAATCTTATTGTAGCATGTAAAATGATTTTATGGTGAAAAAAATCCTGTTTTCGATGGTTGAAAAATTTTCCTAAAAAAATGTCATCGGATAGTATGTCGAAAATTTTACGATGACGTAATTTTTTTGTATGTCTAAAAATTCATAACCACAATCATATTATAGTGCGTAGAATGATTTTATGTCGAAAAAAACTATTGAATGTTGAAAAATTTTACTAAAAAAATGTGATCGTATAGTGTGTCGAAAATTTTACGATGAAAACGTCAATTTTTTTTTTGTTGAAATAATTCATGAAAACACTCATTCTAGCATTTAAAATGATTTTTTTGGGAAAAAAGTCTTTTAATCGAATGTTCAAAAATTTTACTAAAAAAAATGTCATAGTATAGTATGTGAAAATTTTTCCGATGAAAACGTCAAAGTTTTGTATGTTGAAAAATTTTATGAAAACAATCATATTGTAGCATGTAAAATGATTTTATGGTGAAAAAAGTCAATCGAATATTGAAAAATTTTACTAAAAAATGTCATAGTATAGTATGTGAAAATTTTACGAAGAACACATTTTTTTGCATGTTGAAAATATTCATGAAAACAATTATTGTATAGCATGTAAAATGATTTTATGGTGAAAAAATCCTGTTTTAGATTGTTGAAAAATCTTACAAAAAAATGTCATAGTATAGTATGTCGAAAATTTTACGATGAAAACGTCAAATTTTTGTATGTTGAAAAAATTCATGAAAACAATTATTTTATAGCATGTAAAATTATTTTATGGTGAAAAAAGTCATTATGGAACGTTGAAAAGTTTTGCTAAAAAAAGTCATAGTATAGTATGTCGAAAATTTTACAATGAAAATGTCAAATTTTTCCATGTTGAAATAATTCATGAAAACAATTATTTTATGGCATGTAAAATGATTTTATGGTGAAAAAAATCCTGTTTTCGATGGTTGAAAAATTTTCCTAAAAAAATGTCATCGGATAGTATGTCGAAAATTTTACGATGACGTAATTTTTTGTATGTCTAAAAATTCATAACCACAATCATATTATAGTGCGTAGAATGATTTTATGTCGAAAAAAACTATTGAATGTTGAAAAATTTTACTAAAAAAATGTGATCGTATAGTGTGTCGAAAATTTTACGATGAAAACGTCAATTTTTTTTTGTTGAAATAATTCATGAAAACACTCATTCTAGCATTTAAAATGATTTTTTTGGGAAAAAAGTCTTTTAATCGAATGTTTTACTAAAAAAAATGTCATAGTATAGTACGTCGAAAATTTTACGATGAAAACGTCAAATTTTTGTATGTTGAAAAAATTCATGAAAACAATTATTTTATAGCATGTAAAATGATTTTATGGTGAAAAAAGTCATTATCGAACGTTGAAAAGTTTTGCTAAAAAAAGTCATAGTATAGTATGTCCAAAATTTTACAATGAAAACGTCAAATTTTTCTATGTTGAAATAATTCATGAAAACAATTATTTTATAGCATGTAAAATGATTTTATGATGAAAAAAATCCTGTTTTCGATTGTTGAAAAATTTTACTAAAAAAATGTCATAGTATAGTATGTCGAAAATGTTACGACGAAAACATTTTTTGTATGTTGAAAAAATTCAAGAAAACAATTATTTTATAGCATGTAAAATGATTTTATGGTGAAAAAAGTCATTATTGAATGTTGAAAAGTTTTGCTAAAAAAAGTGATAGTATAGTATGTTGAAATAATTCATGAAAACACCCATTCTAGCATTTAAAATGATTTTATGGTGAAAAAAGTCATTAGCGAACGTGTAAAAATTTTGCTAAAAAAAGGTCATAGTATAGTATGTCGAAAATTTTACGATGAAAACATTTTTTGTATGTTGAAAAAATTCAAGAAAACAATTATTTTATAGCACATAAAATGATTTTATGGTGAAAAAAGTCATTATCGAACGTATAAGAATTTTACTAAAAAAATGTCATAGTATAGTATGTCGAAAATTTTACGATGAAAACATTTTTTGTATGTTGAAAAAATTCAAGAAAACAATTATTTTGTAGCATGTAAAATGATTTTATGGTGAAAAAAATCCTGTTTTCGATTGTTGAAAAATTTTACTAAAAAAAATGTCATTGGATAGTATGTCGAAAATTTTACGATAACGTAATTTTTTTGTATGTCTAAAAATTCATAACCACAATCATATTATAGTGCGTAGAATGATTTTTAGTTGAAAAAAACTATTGAATGTTGAAAAATTTTACTAAAAAAATGTGATCGTATAGTTTGTCAAAAATTTTACGATGAAAACGTCAAAAAATTTTTTTTTTGAAATAATTCATGAAAACACTCATTCTAGCATTTTAAAATTATTTTTTGGGGAAAAAAGTCTTTTAATCGAATGTTCAAAAATTTTACTAAAAAAAATGTCATAGTGTAGTGTGTGAAAATTTTTCCGATGAAAACGTCAAAGTTTTGTATGTTGAAAAATTTTATGAAAACAATCTTATTGTAGCATGTAAAATGATTTTATGGTGAAAAAAGTCAATCGAATATTGAAAAATTTTACTAAAAAATGTCATAGTATAGTATGTAAAAATTTTACGAAGAACACATTTTTTTGCATGTTGAAAATATTCATGAAGGCAATTATTGTATAGCATGTAAAATGATTTTATGGTGAAAAAATCCTGTTTTCGATTGTTGAAAAATTTTACTAAAAAAATGTCATAGTATAGTACGTCGAAAATTTTACGATAACGTAATTTTTTTGTATGTCTAAAAATTCATAACCACAATCATATTATAGTGCGTAGAATGATTTTATGTTGAAAAAAACTATTGAATGTTGAAAAATTTTACTAAAAAAATGTCATAGTATAGTGTGTCGAAAATTTTGTGATGAATGTTGAAAAATTTTATCAAAAAACATCAAATTTTTGTATGTTGAAGCAATTCATGAAAACAATCATATTATAGCATGTAAAATGATTTTTTGGTGAAAAAAGTCATTATCGAACGTTGAAAAGTTTTGCTAAAAAAGTCATAGTATAGTATGTCGAAAATTTTACAATGAAAATGTCAAATTTTTGTATGTTGAAATAATTCATGAAAACAATTATTTTATAGCATGTAAAATGATTTTATGATGAAAAAAATCCTGTTTTCGATTGTTGAAAAATTTTCTTAAAAAAATGTCATAGTATAGTATGTCGAAAATGTTACGATAACGTAATTTTTTTGTATGTCTAAAAATGTATAACCACAATCATATTATAGCGCGTAGAATGATTTTATGGTGAAAAAAACTATTGAATGTTGAAAAATTTTACTATCAAAATGTCATAGTATAGTGTCGAAAATTTTATGATAAACATCAAATTTTTGTATGTCGAAGCAGTTCATGAAAATATTACATGTTATAGCATGTAAAATGATTTCATGATGAAAAAAGTCTTCGAACGTTGAAAAATTTTACTAAAAAAATGTGATCGTATAGTGTGTTCAAAATTTTACGATGAAAACCTCCAATTTTTTTATGTTGAAAAATTTTATGAAAACAATCATATTGTAGCATGTCAAATGATTTTATGGTGAAAAAAGTCTTCGAATGTTGAAAAATTTTGCTAAAAAATGTCTTGCATAGTTTGGCGAAAATTTTACGATTAAAACGTGAAATTTTTGTATGTTGAAAAAATTCATGAAAACAGTCATATTCTAATATGTAAAATGATTTCATGGTGAAACAAAATCCTGTTTTCGATTTTTGAAAAATTTCACTTAAAAAATGTCATAGTATAATTTGTCGATTAATTTTATGACAGAAAGTCATAGCACAAAATGTCAAATAATTTTTGGAAAAAAAGTCAATGGATATTATGTTGAATAATTTTATGAAAAAAGCCACAACATCGTGTCGACAAATTGTATGAAAAAACGAGATAGTATAGGAATGTTTAATACGTTTTTTTAAAAAAGTCAGCTTAGACTATCGAAATATTTTCATCAAAAATGGCACAGTAGTGTGACGAATAATTTTATGAAAAAAATATCAAATTATAATCAATTAATTTTTTGAAAAACATCATAGTATAGTGTCGTAGTATGTCGAATATTTATTTGAAAAAAGATGATTCTTTATTAATCCCCGGAGAGAAATTTGTATGTCATCGTTTTTCTATAATTCATAGTTTAGGCTGTCAAAAAATTTTGATAAAAAATGGCAGTGTAGTGTGACAAGTATTTTTTTGAAAAACTATGTCCAATAATTGTATGAAAACAAGTCATAGTATAATATGTCAATTTATTTTTAGGAAAAAAGCCATATTATAGTATGCTGAAAAATTTTAGGAGAAACTGTCAGTATAGTATGTTGAACACTTTTATGACAAAATGTCAAGCATAGAATATCGAAAAGTTTTACAAAGAAAGTCATAGTATATTATGTCAAATAATTTTATGAGAAAGGGTCATAGGAGAGTATGTCAAATTATTTATGAAATAAAGCCGCAGTATAGAATGTCGAATACTTTTATGAAAAGTAAAGTGCGTTGAAGTATGTCATGAAAAAAGTCATAGTATAGTATGCTGAATAATTTTATGAAAGTCATAGTATGTCGAAAAATTTTCATGAATAAATGTCAGCTTCATATGTCGAATAATTTTATAAAGACAGTTATAGTATAGTGTGTAGAAACTTTTTATGAAAAAAAAAGTCATGGTACAGTATTGCAAAGTTTTTTTTTTTTTTTTTTTTTTAAAAGTCACAGTATATGTCGAAAAACTTTCATAAAAAATGGCAGTCATAGTATAGTACATCTAGTAATTTTACAAAAAAACATAGTATATTATGACGAAAAATTCTATGAAAAGTCGTCAGAATCGTATGTTGAAAGATTTTATGAATAAAGTCATAATATAGTATGTCGATTAATTTTTTGAAAAAGTCATAACATAGTATGTCCATTACTTCCAAGTTATTCCCAGTATCCATTATTTTTGCTACACTCTCTTCTCTTGGCTCCTCTTCAGGACTACCTGCTCTGGAACCGGCTGGGTGCAACACTGGCAAACGGAGACCGCAGTGAGGAGGCGGTAGAGGCGTACACCAGAGCTCTGGAGCTGCAGCCCGGATTCATCCGGTCCAGGTACAACCTGGGGATCAGCTGCATCAACCTGGGAGCTCACAGGTAACACCATCAGCTGTCTCACCTGTGGTTCACACAGCCTAGAGGGCGACTTCTGGACTAATACGCTAAGGGTTAGAGGACGACTTCTGGGCTAATACGCTATGGGTTAGAGGACGACTTCTGGGCTAATACGCTAAGGGTTAGAGGACGACTTCTGGGCTAATACGCTAAGGGTTAGATGACGACTTCTGGGCTAAAACGCTAAGGGTTAGAGGATGACTTCGGGGCTAATATGCTAAGGGTTAGAGGACGACTTCTGGGCTAATATGCTAAGGGTTAGAGGACGACTTCTGGGCTAATATGCTAAGGGTTAGAGAACGACTTCTGGGCTAATATGCTAAGGGTTAGAGGACGACTTCTGGCCTAATATTCTAAAGGTTAGAGGGCGACTTCTGGGCTAAAATGCTAAAGGTTAGAGGACGAATTCTGGGCTACAATGCTAAGCGTTAGAGGGCGACTTCTGGGCTAATACGCTACGGGTTAGAGGACGACTTCTGGGCTAATACGCTAAGGGTTAGAGGACGACTTCTGGGCTACAACGCTAAGGGTTAGAGGACGACTTCTGGGCTACAACGCTAAGGGTTAGAGGACGACTTCTGGGCTAAAACGCTAAGGGTTAGAGGACGACTTTGGGGCTAATATGCTAAGGTTTAGAGGGCGACGTCTGGGCTAATATGCTAAGGGTTAGAGGGCGACTTTGGGGCTACAACGCTAAGGGTTAGAGGACGACTTCTGGGCTAATATGCTAAGGGTTAGAGGACGACTTCTGGGCTAAAACGCTATGGGTTAGAGGACGACTTCTGGGCTAATACGCTAAGGGTTAGAGGACGACTTCTGGGCTAATACGCTAAGGGTTAGAGGACGACTTCTGGGCTAAAACGCTAAGGGTTAGAGGATGACTTCGGGGCTAAAACGCTAAGGGTTAGAGGATGACTTCGGGGCTAAAACGCTAAGGGTTAGAGGACGACTTCTGGGCTAAAATGCTAAGGGTTAGAGGACGACTTCTGGGCTAATATGCTATGGGTTAGAGGACGACTTCTGGGCTAATATGCTATGGGTTAGAGGACGACTTTGGGGCTACAACGCTACGGGTTAGAGGACGACTTCTGGGCTAATACGCTAAGGGTTAGAGGACGACTTCTGGGCTAATAAGCTAAGGGTTAGAGGACGACTTCTGGGCTACAACGCTACGGGTTAGAGGACGACTTCTGGGCTAATACGCTAAGGGTTAGAGGACGACTTCTGGACTAATACGCTAAGGATTAGAGGACGACTTCTGGGCTAATACACTAAGGGTTAGAGGGCGACTTCTGGGCTAATACGCTAAGGGTTAGAGGACGACTTCTGGGCTAATACACTATGGGTTAGAGGACGACTTCTGGGCTAATACGCTAAGGGTTAGAGGACGACTTCTGGGCTAATACGCTAAGGGTTAGAGGACGACTTCTGGGCTAATACGCTAAGGGTTAGAGGGTGACTTCTGGGCTAATACGCTATGGGTTAGAGGACGACTTCTGGGCTAATACGCTAAGGGTTAGAGGATGACTTCTGGGCTACAACTCTAAGGGTTAGAGGACGACTTTGGGGCTACAACGCTAAGGGTTAGAGGACGACTTCTGGGCTAATATGCTAAGGGTTAGAGGGCGATTTCTGGGCTACAACGCTAAGGGTTAGAGGACGACTTTGGGGCTACAACGCTAAGGGTTAGAGGACGACTTCGGGGCTACAACGCTACGGGTTAGAGGACGACTTCGGGGCTACAACGCTAAGGGTTAGAGGACGACTTCTGGGCTACAACGCTACGGATTAGAGGACGACTTCTGGGCTAATACGCTAAGGGTTAGAGGACGACTTCTGGGCTAATACGCTAAGGGTTAGAGGACGACTTCTGGGCTAAAACTCTAAGGGTTAGTGGACGACTTCTGGGCTAATACGCTAAGGGTTAGAGGATGACTTTGGGGCTAATATGCTAAGGGTTAGAGGGCGACTTTGGGGCTACAACGCTAAGGGTTAGAGGATGACTTCTGGGCTAATATGCTAAGGGTTAGAGGGCGACTTCTGGGCTAATATGCTAAGGGTTAGAGGACGACTTCTGGGCTAATATGCTAAGGGTTAGAGGGCGACTTCTGGGCTAATATGCTAAGGGTTAGAGGGCGACTTCTGGGCTACAACGCTAAGGGTTAGAGGGCGACTTCTGGGCTACAACGCTAAGGGTTAGAGGGCGACTTCTGGGCTACAACGCTAAGGGTTAGAGGGCGACTTCTGGGCTACAACGCTAAGGGTTAGAGGACGACTTCGGGGCTACAACGCTACGGGTTAGAGGACGACTTCTGGGCTACAACGCTAAGGGTTAGAGGACGACTTCTGGGCTAATACGCTAAGGGTTAGAGGACGACTTCTGGGCTAATACGCTAAGGGTTAGTGGACGACTTCTGGGCTAATACGCTAAGGGTTAGAGGATGACTTTGGGGCTAATATGCTAAGGGTTAGAGGGCGACTTTGGGGCTACAACGCTAAGGGTTAGAGGATGACTTCTGGGCTAATATGCTAAGGGTTAGAGGGCGACTTCTGGGCTAATATGCTATGGGTTAGAGGACGACTTCTGGGCTAATATGCTATGGGTTAGAGGACGATTTCTGGGCTAAAATGCTAAAGGTTAGAGGACGAATTCTGGGCTACAACGCTAAGGGTTAGAGAGCGACTTCTGGGCTACAACGCTAAGGGTTAGAGGGCGACTTCTGGGCTACAACGCTAAGGGTTAGAGGGCGACTTCTGGGCTACAACGCTAAGGGTTAGAGGGCGACTTCTGGGCTACAACGCTAAGGGTTAGAGGACGACTTCTGGGCTACAACGCTAAGGGTTAGAGGACGACTTCTGGGCTACAACGCTAAGGGTTAGAGGACGACTTCTGGGCTAATACGTTACGGGTTAGAGGACGACTTCTGGGCTAAAATGCTAAAGGTTAGAGGACGAATTCTGGGCTACAATGCTAAGGGTTAGAGGGCGACTTCTGGGCTAATATGCTAAGGGTTAGAGGGTGACTTCTGGGTTAATTTGCTAAGGGTTAGAGGGCGACTTCTGGGCTACAACGCTAAGGGTTAGAGGACGACTTCTGGGCTAATACGCTAAGGGTTAGAGGACGACTTTGGGGCTACAACGCTAAGGGTTAGAGGACGACTTCTGGGCTAATACGCTAAGGGTTAGAGGACGACCTCTGGGCTACAACGCTAAGGGTTAGAGGACGACTTCTGGGCTAATACGCTAAGGGTTAGAGGACGACTTCTGGGCTAATACGTTAAGGGTTAGAGGACGACTTCTGGGCTAAAACGCTAAGGGTTAGAGGACGACTTCTGGGCTAAAACGCTAAGGGTTAGAGGATGACTTTGGGGCTAAAACGCTAAGGATTAGAGGACGACTTTGGGGCTAATATGCTAAGGCTTAGAGGGCGACGTCTGGGCTAATATGCTAAGGGTTAGAGGGCGACTTTGGGGCTACAACGCTAAGGGTTAGAGGACGACTTCTGGGCTAAAACGCTAAGGGTTAGAGGATGACTTCGGGGCTAAAATGCTAAGGGTTAGAGGATGACTTTGGGGCTAAAATGCTAAGGGTTAGAGGACGACTTCTGGGCTACAACGCTAAGGGTTAGAGGACGACTTCTGGGCTAATACGCTACGGGTTAGAGGACGACTTCTGGGCTAATACGCTACGGGTTAGAGGACGACTTCTGGGCTAATACGCTACGGGTTAGAGGACGACTTCTGGGCTAAAATGCTAAAGATTAGAGGACGAATTCTGGGCTACAATGCTAAGGGTTAGAGGGCGACTTCTGGGCTAATATGCTAAGGGTTAGAGGGCGACTTCTGGGTTAATTTGCTAAGGGTTAGAGGGCGACTTCTGGGCTACAACGCTAAGGGTTAGAGGACGACTTCTGGGCTAATACGCTAAGGGTTAGAGGACGACTTTGGGGCTACAACGCTAAGGGTTAGAGGACGACTTCTGGGCTAATACGCTAAGGGTTAGAGGACGACCTCTGGGCTACAACGCTAAGGGTTAGAGGACGACTTCTGGGCTAATACGCTAAGGGTTAGAGGACGACTTGTGGGCTAATACGCTAAGGGTTAGAGGACGACTTCTGGGCTAAAACGCTAAGGGTTAGAGGACGACTTCTGGGCTAAAACGCTAAGGGTTAGAGGACGACTTTGGGGCTAAAACGCTAAGGATTAGAGGACGACTTTGGGGCTAATATGCTAAGGCTTAGAGGGCGACGTCTGGGCTAATATGCTAAGGGTTAGAGGGCGACTTTGGGGCTACAACGCTAAGGGTTAGAGGACGACTTCTGGGCTAAAACGCTAAGGGTTAGAGGATGACTTCGGGGCTAAAATGCTAAGGGTTAGAGGATGACTTCGGGGCTAAAATGCTAAGGATTAGAGGACGACTTCTGGGCTAAAACGCTAAAGGTTAGAGGGCGACTTCTGGGCTAAAATGCTAAAGGTTAGAGGATGACTGGGGCTACAACACTAAGGGTTAGAGAATGACTTTGGGATGCAGGTCGACTTCGGGGCTAGAACTCTCACGGTTAGAGGACGACTTCTGGGCTAAAATGATAAGGATTAGAGGACGACTTCTGGGCTAAAACGCTATGGGTTCGAGGATGACCTTGGGGCTAAAATGCTGAGGGTTAGAGGATGACTTCGGGGCTAAAATGCTAAGGGTTAGAGGACGACTTCTGGGCTAAAATGCTAAGGGTTAGAGGATGACGTCGGGGCTAAAATGCTAAGGGTTAGAGGATGACTTCTGGGCTAATATGCTAAGGGTTAGAGGATGACTTCGGGGCTAATATGCTAAGGGTTAGAGGATGACTTCGGGGCTAAAATGCTAAGGGTTAGAGGATGACTTCGGGGCTAAAATCCTCAAGGTTAGAGGACGACTTTGGGGCTACAACACTAAGGGTTAGAGGATGACTTCTGGGCTAAAATGCTAAAGGTTAGAGGGCAACTTCTGAGCTAAAATGCTAAAGGTTAGAGGATGACTGGGGCTACAACACTAAGGGTTAGAGGATGACTTTGGGATGCAGGTCGAGTTCGGGGCTAGAACTCTCACGGTTAGAGGACGACTTCTGGGCTAAAATGCTAAGGGTTAGAGGACGACTTCAGGGCTAAAACGCTGAGGGTTTATAGGACGACTTTGGGATGCAGGTCGACTTCGTGGCTAAAACTCTCACGGTTAGAGGGCGACTTCAGGTTGCAGGACAACCTCAGGCCTAAAATGCTCAGGGTTAGAGGGCGACGTTGGTTTGCAGGGCGACTTTGGGGCTAAAATACTCATGGTTAGAGGGTGACGTCGATGCTAAAATGATCATGGTTAGAGGGCAACTCTGAGGCTAAAACAACAGTGATGCCGAACGTCTGATTACAGTAGATGTTATGTGGGCCCGGTCTGACCTGGTCCTGGTCCGGTTCTGCAGGGAGGCAGTCAGTAACTTCCTGATGGCTCTGAACCAGCAGAGGCGGAGTCAGCGTTGCAGCCATCAGAAGATGTCGGCTAACATCTGGGCCGCTCTGCGAATCGCCATCTCCATGATGGACCAACCCGAGCTGTTCCAGGCCGCCAACGTCGGGGACCTGGACCTGCTGATGAGGGCCTTTGATGTGGTAGATGTCTGACAGTGGACTGTAGGTGCTGGGTTCATTCAGAGGACGTGTTGTCTCCTAGAAACAGTGGACCAGAAGTGGAGACATGCTGAACGTGGACAATTGGTTTGAAACCAAAGAGACGGTTGCAGGAAAATCCTTCGCAATATAACAGCACAACCCTTTAGCTTCCTGTAAGAACACCTTTTAGACCTGCTGTCTCACCACGGATGGCGAGATCAGCGAAGCTACATTTATTCAGCTCTCATAATTAGACGTTAGACTGTTCAGAACAAGACTAGTCCTCATTTAAAGAGGAACTTCTCAGCAGGTTAGAGGACCGCCTGATTTAAGGGGCTGTGAAGTTTCTCTGTAAACACCGACAGGTCTTAGTCTTTTATACTGTCTGTGATCATGTTAGTGTGAAGCCTCTGTTCAGGTTTGTCTACATGCATACAAATGGACATTTTCTCCTCCATTTAAAAAAAAAAAATCTGTCCACATGACCTTTGACTTATGAAGCATCTCCGTCCACACTCAACGCAAAAACGACTCCAACCACTCGCTGTGATATTTACGTCTCGTCAGGTGAGATCGAGCAAAGTAAAAGTCAGTAGTCTCTTCTATCTGTCTTCACAAATTCATTGTTTCTTTCTCCAGTCGTCATTTCACACTGAAAAAAAAAAAAAAATCATTCATTCATTATTTTTCGTCACTTCAATGAAACTCAACACTTCCTGTACAGATGTTTCACACTAAAACGCTTCCAAGAGCTCAAAGGGCATAACCCCCCACCGCCCCAATAGGCTTTTAATGTGACACATGTACAGGAAGTGTTGATGCCGTGGAAGTAAACTTGAGTTTGGAGTTTTTCTGCTGCTCATCTTCACGCTGACCTCTGACCTGCTGAGAATCACGTTCTGCTCCTCTGACAGATGTTGATGTTTGAAGCACTGAAGAAGAAGCAGCTTCACCCACCTGGCAGGTGTCGGCCATCTTTAAACTGCTTCTTCATCAGTTATTAATGACTACTGGAGGAGATGGTCTGAAGATTCTTCCAACAATAATTATTTTAATATTATTGACATGCTATAATAGTGTAATATCTCAATGAATAACTTGTATCAGTATCCAAGTTAAACATTAAAAACACTTGTTTCCTATTTAAGTCTTTAAGAAATAACATAACTCTCTATTCAACTGAATGAAAACACAACTAAGGACAGAAAATGAAACTTCTTCACCTCCATCACCGACGTGGAAACAAACTGACTGGTTTGTTTGCGATGCCTTCTTCCCTTTAAACCTTTAAAGCCATAAAGCGCCATCGCCGGTTATCGGAGGACTTGGTGTTGCTGAGCAGAGCGTCCAGCGTCCGCCTGCTGACCAATGGAAACCTCTGTGCGTCCCTTAAAGGGAGAACTGTCGTAGCGGCGTCGGACCTTCGTAACACTGGCGCCTCCTGCAGGTGAATCACTGCATCAGCAGGTCGAACGTAAAGTGATTTCTCTCTCAGAGCGTCTGCATCTCTGAAACTCCACTGCTTTGTTCTGTGTGTGGTTTTATTTTGAAGGTGTGTTTGTTCCCACCTCCTTCCTGTCGGTGGCTCTCAGGTCTTCTGGCTTCAGTTTGATCCGACAACTATTCCAAGCTGCAGCAGTTTCTCTGCACAAAATACACAAAGACCAGCTTTAGTCAAAGTGAGACTAAGGTAGTGAAAGCTATTAATACTGCATCAGATCTTCAGGATCACATTTCAACCTTAATATCAAGGATTATCTGCTGTATTCCTGACAGTTAGCGTTCAGGTCTACGGTTCATTTAAAGACTCCTGAATCATTTTACATCCAGTCTGTCAGAATGCTGCTGAGGAAAAGACACCAACACAAAACTAACTCTGAAACTACAGAAACTGAAAACCACAGATGTTAGTTTTGGTTCAAACATCCACATTTCTTTTATTTCAGAAATTCATGTTTCTGCTGAAAAAGCTTCAGATTCATAAGCTGATCTGTTTTCAGCTCCATGACCGAAACACTGGCGACATGAACTTTAATGGCAACAAAAGAGATAATAGAAATATTCTTCACGTCCAAAACGCAAACTGTATAGACCGTTTTAATGTTGATGTCATGATGAAGTCAGAGTGTTAGCTGGAGGCTAACGCTAGCAGTGGGCTGAAGCTGCTCATCTAAAATGTCGTCTTGCTGTTGTTGGCTGCCAGAATCCAGATATCAACATCTGAGATGACAAACTGTGATTGGAGGAAACTCTTCTCTGATATCGTCCGACTCTCTTTTTGACTGACTTCACTGAAGGATAGTTAACTATAGACATCCAGAGATTTATACGTCCTCAGTTTATCTCTACAGCGCTGCCGTTGGCCTCCAGCCTGCTGGTTGGACGGCTGCTACTGAGCTAGCTTAGCTCGCTGATCCCTCCATGCAGCAGCCAGAGCTGGGTCACGGTCCCTCTGCCTCAGTCCTCACCGCTAGGAGGCTACTTCACCAGGAGGAGAGCAGGAGCTAGTTAGCTAGCTAGCTAGCGTTATCCAGCCGTCTCCTCCTCCTGCAGTAGCCTCCAGCAGCATAGCGGCTAGCTAGCTAGCTAGCGTTATCCAGCCGTCTCCTCCTCAACACTTCCTGTACAGATGTTTCACACTAAAACGCTTCCAAGAGCTCAAAGGGCATAACCCCCCACCGCCCCAATAGGCTTTTAATGTGACACATGTACAGGAAGTGTTGATGCCATGGAAGTAAACTTGAGTTTGGATAACGCTAGCTAGCTAGCTAGCTAGCTAGCGTTATCTAGCCGTCTCCTCCTCCTGCAGTAGCCTCCAGCAGCGTAGCGGCTAGCTAGCTAGCTAGCTAGCTTACTCCTGCTCTCCTCCTCCTGCAGTAGCCTCCAGCAGCGTAGCGGCTAGCTAGCTAGCTAGCTAGCTTACTCCTGCTCTCCTCCTCCTGCAGTAGCCTCCAGCAGCGTAGCGGTCAGGTAATCTGGTCTCATTGGTTAACGTTAACTTTCTCCACTAACTCTGGTGATCCAGGAGAGAGAGAGACAGGACAGACTGACAGAAACTAGGATTGTTAACAAACAAGACAACAATACTAGCTAGCCAGCAGCAGCTAACGTCTTCAGAGGATTATTCTGCCTCCACCTAACGCTCTGCCCACTAACTACGTCACCATAGTTACAATGGGAAGGCGGGGGGGGGGGTGGTCTATAGGGAAAACTGATTTCTGTTGGTATTGATCGTTTGGGGGCAGATGTGAACTCTAAAGAACCAAACTGAGCACTGAAATGTGATTGGCTGATTGGCTGACTGGCTGATTGGCTGATTGGATGACTGGTTGATTGGATGACTGGCTGACTGGTTGATTGGATGACTGGCTGATTGGATGACTGGCTGACTGGTTGATTGGATGACTGGCTGATTGGATGACTGGTTGATTGGATGACTGGCTGACTGGTTGATTGGATGACTGGCTGACTGGCTAATTGGCTGATTGGTTGATTGGTGAATCTTCTCTGCAGTTTGTCTTCATGTAACTTTAGTTGTGAATGTTTCTCATGTTAACGACTGTACTCACAATAATTACATGTAAACTGATATTTTACAAATTAAACAACTGCTGCTGAAAAACTCTGTGATGGTTTCAGTTGGTCTGATGCTTCTGGTCTGAGTCTGGATCACAGACCAGGACCTGAACTCAACTCAACAGCCAGTGGAGGGCGATGTTGTCCCCTCTGAAGGCAGGTCCTGCAGGGTGGACTACAACATGACATGAACTGATGTACTACCTCATACTATACTAGTAGCACAACCTCACACTATACTAGTAGTATACCCTCACACAATACTAATAGCACTACCTCATACTATACTAGTAGTATACCCTCACACTATACTAATAGCACTACCTCATACTATACTAGTAGTATACCCTCATACTAAACTAGTAGTACTAGCTCACACTATACCAGTAGTACAACCTCATATTATACTAGTAGTACTATCTCACACTATACCAGTAGCACAACCTCATATTATACTAGTAGTACTACCTCATACTATACTAGTAGCACAACCTCATACTATACTAGTAGTACTACCTCACACTATACTAATAGTAGAACCTCACAGTACACCGGTAGTACAACGTCATACTATACCAGTAGTACTACCTCACACTATACTAGTAGTACTAGCTCACATTATACCAGTAGTACACCCTTGTACAATACCAGTAGTACAGCCTCATACTATACCAGTACTATGTGCAATTAGAACATGGCGCCGCGTGAGTGGCCGCCTGTTACAGCAGCTCTTGCTCATTCTAGAGCTTTTCTCTTTAAAAACTTTTTAATTTTTTCTTTCAAGAGTCAGAACTATGTCCTTTAATTCTACCGTCTTTTCTGGCATTATGGAGACCAAAACAGCAGCTTTGGTCGTAACTTTTCATCACTTTTCATGATGTTTCCGTCCGTGTGCGGGGACCCGACGAGCAGACCCATTGTTTACACCAGGGATCAGCTGTTGGCGCTCCGCAACACAGCGCCCCTGCACCCAGAGGAAAGACCCGCTGTTCCCCCGGTTCCCCCGGAGATAAAGAGGAGAAGAAGAGGATGTCAGGCTGGAGCTCAGCGTCGCGCACGGAGGATGAACTACAAACCAGTCCTCCCGTCTGTTTTGATGGGGAATGTGAGATCTCTCCCCAACAAGATGGACGAGCTGGCGGCGCTGATCCGACATCAGAGGGAATACCGGGAGTGCAGCGTGATGGTGTTCACCGAGACGTGGCTGACGGAGGCGACCACGGACACGGTGACGGAGCTGGACGGGTTTAAGTTGGTGCGGGCGGACAGGACGAGAGACAGCGGTAAGAGGAAAGGAGGAGGTCTGGTGGTGTTTGTGAATGATAGATGGTGTAACCCTGGTCACATCACTGTTAAAGAACAATACTGCAGCAGGGACATTGAGCTGGTGGCTGTTAGTATGAGGCCGTATTATTTACCGCGGGAATTTACACATGTTATTATGATGGCTGTGTATGTTCCCCCCTCTGCTAACGGTGACACAGCTTGTGATGTGGTCTATTCAGTCACTAGCAGGCTGCAGACACAGCACCCTCAGGCCCTCCTCCTGGTCTCTGGAGACTTTAATCATGTCTCTCTGTCCTCCACTGTACCAACTTTCACCCAGTATGTTTCATGCTGCAGGCCACACAGGCCACAAGAAACCAGACTCCAAGGCTGTGGGAGACCTAAAGTGGGTGAATGATTTGAACCATTACTTTAACAGGTTCAATGAGTCACCTGCCCCTCCCCCGGCCCAGTCCACCCTGCTGCAGCCCCCTTCATCTCCCACTTCAAGACAGTGCCCCCCCCCCTCCTCCTCCTTCACCACTTTCAGCTCAACAAAAGCCCCCCCACTGACATCAACACCTCCATCGACACCTACGGCTCCAGCTCTACCCCCAGCAGGCCCGTCACACAGACAACCCCCCTCTGCTCCACTACTCAGCCCTGACCCCCCACCAACCCCCTCCTCTGCCTCTGACACACAGCCCCCCTGCTCCAGTTTGTCCTTTACAACACTTCAGGTGAAGAACCAGCTCAAGAAGATGAACGTGAGGAAGGCTACGGGTCCAGATGGCATCAGCTCCAGGCTCCTGAAGTCCTGCGCAGACCAGCTGTGTGGGACTTTTGGACGTCTATTCAACCTGAGCCTGAACCTGAGGAAGATACCACAACTGTGGAAGACATCCTGCGTGGTACCTGTGCCCAAGACCCCACACCCCAAGGACCCCAGCAGCTTCAGGCCGGTGGCATTAACATCCCACCTGATGAAGGCCCTGGAGCGCCTGGTCCTCCAACATCTCTGCCCTGTGGTGAGTCCATCCATGGACCCACTACAGTTTGCCTATCAACCTGGCATTGGGGTGGATGATGCCGTCATCTTCCTGTTGGACCGAGCTCTGTCTCACCTGGAGAAACCTGGCAGCACTGTGAGGATCATGTTCTTTGATTTCTCCAGTGCTTTCAACACCATCCAGCCGACACTTCTGAGGGACAAACTGGAGACTGCAGGGATAGATCAACATCTTACATCCTGGATACTGGACTACCTCACAAACCGCCCACAGTATGTGAGGACACAGGACTTCACCTTCGACACGGTGGTCTGCAGTGTGGGGGTTCCTCAGGGAACGGTTCTGGCTCCGTTCCTCTTCACGTTCTACACTGCAGACTTCTCCTACAACTCACCAACCTGTCACCTGCAGAAGTTCTCTGATGACTCTGCTATCGTCGGCCTCATCACTGATGGGGACGATGGGGAGTACAGAGAACTTTCCCAGGACTTGGTGGACTGGTGCCTGCAGAACCACCTCCAGATCAACGCGGGGAAAACTAAAGAGCTGGTGGTGGATTTCCGCAGGCAAACTCATCCCCCTCCAACACCGGTGAACATCCAGGGATCAGACATTGAGATGGTGACATCTTATAAATACCTGGGTGTTCACCTGAACAATAAACTGGACTGGACCACAAATTCCTCTGAACTCCATAAGAAAGGCCAGAGCAGACTGTATCTGCTCAGGAGACTGAGGTCTTTTGGAGTGCAGGGGACACTCCTGAAAACATTTTATGACACTGTTGTGGCATCAGCCATATTTTATGGAGTGGTTTGCTGGGGCAGCAGCATCACAGCTGCAGACAGGAAGAGGCTGGATAAGATTATCAAAAGGACCAGCTCTGTCCTGGGATGCTCTCTGGACTCAGTGCAGGTGGTGGGAGAGAGGAGGATGACGGCTAAGCTGTCATCCATGATGGAGAAGGACTCCCACCCCATGAGAGACACCATCAGAGCTCTGGAGAGCTCCTTCAGTGACAGGCTGCTACACCCTAAGTGTACGAAGGAGCGTTACAGAAGGTCCTTCCTGCCTGCAGCTGTTAGACTCCACAACCAGCACTGCTCCCAGTAGACCACATACACATCCACAACCAGCACTGCTCCCAGTAGACCACACACACATTCACAACCAGCACTGCTCCCAGTAGACCACACACACATTCACAACCAGCACTGCTCCCAGTAGACCACATACACATTCACAACCAGCACTGCTCCCAGTAAACCACATACACATTCACAACCAGCACTGCTCCCAGTAGACGACATACACATCCACAACCAGCACTGCTCCCAGTAAAACCACATACACAGTCACATTCACAACAAACTTATTTATTGATATAAAGGACATACTTCTGGCTTTACTTACTTTTTTCTATTATGTATATACTAATTTATTTATTTTATTGTATTAATACTGTTTTTAAATCTATGCTTCTTGTCTTTATTGCACTATCCACTTTGCTGCTGTAATCTTATCTTATCTCTTACTACAACTTCATACTATACTAGTAGTAAAACCTCATACTATACCAGTAGTACTATCGCACAGTATACCAGTAGTACTACCTCACACTATACTAGTAGTACAACCTCATACTATACCAGCAGTACTACCTCACACTATACTAGTAGTACAACCTCATAATATACCAGTAGTACTACCTCACACTATACTAGTAGTACTATCTCACACTATACCAGTAGTATACTCTCATACTATACTAGTCGTACAACATCATACTATACCAGTAATACAACCTCATACTATACCAGTAGTACACCCTCATACTATACTAGTAGTACTATCTCACACTATACCAGTAGTACCATCTCATACTATACTAGTAGTACAACCTCATACTATACTAGTAGTACAACCTCACACTATACTAGTAATACAACCTCATACTATACCAGTAGTACTACCTCATACTATACCAGTAGTACAACTTTATACTATACTAGTAATACAACCTCACACTATACCAGTAGTACAACCTCACATTATACTACCTTACACTATACCAGTGGTACTACCTCACACTATACTAGTAGTACTATCTCACATAAGTACGGTCTACACTATACCAGTGGTACTACCTTACACTATACCAGTGGTACAACCTCACATCATACAAGTAGTACAACCTTGTACTATACCAGTAGCACTACCTCATACTATACTAGTTGTACAAGCTCACATTATACCAGTAGTACTAGCTCACACCATACATTAGTACTAGCTCACACCATACCAGCAGAACTAGCTCACACTATACCAGTAGTACTAGCTCACACTATACCAGTAGTACAACCTCATATTATACCAGTGGTACAACCTCACACTATACCAGTAGTACAACCTCACATTATACAAGTAGTACAACCTCATACTATACCAGTAATACTACCTCATACTATACCAGTAGTACTATCTCACACTATACTGGTAGTACTACCTCATTCTATACTAGTAGTACTAGCTGACATTATACCAGTAATACAACCTCATACTAAACTAGTAGTCCAACCTCACACTATACCTGTAGTACAACCTCATACTATACAAGTAGTACAACCTCATACTATACTAGTAGTACAACCTCACACTATACCAGTAGTACAACCTCACACTATGCCAGTAGTACTACTTTACACTATACCAGTGGTACAACCTCACACTATACCAGTAGTACAACCTCACATTATACAAGTAGTACAACCTCGTACTATACCAGTAGTACAACCTCGTACTATACCAGTAGCACTACTTCATACTATACTAGTAGTACAAGCTCACATTATACCAGTAGTACTTGCTCACACTATACCAGTAGTACTATCTCACACTATACCAGTGGTACAACCTCATACTATACCAGCAGTACAACCTCACATTATACAAGTAGTACAACCTCGTACTATACCAGTAGCACTACCTCATACTATACTAGTAGTACAAGCTCACACCATACCAGTAGTACTAGCTCACACTATACCAGCAGTACTAGCTCACACTATACCAGTAGTACTAATTTTAACAATTTCTTTATATTTCTATCTCACTCTCTCTTATTTTATTTTTTTAATACTCTTACAACCTAAATAATATTATATCTCACTATTTATTCAATATTATTTCTTACTATATATAGTAGGGGAGGATTTAGTTTGGTTTAGTTTTGTTTTGTTTGTGTAGGGAGTGGGAGTTTATCTTTCATATAGAACAACCAACTGGTTTTTGTGGAGGTGTGAGTTTTTTTCTTTTGTTTACTGGGTGTGTCTTAGTAAGGCACAAAACCCCCAACTACTTTTGGTGCTTTTTTGTAAGAAGCCCATCCATCTCACTTTTTTTTCTTTATTTTTTTTTTTTTTTTTTTTATTTTTTTTTTTTGAACAACAAATTTTAAAATTAATTTTCCCAATTTTGGAATTATTAAAGAATTTTTTTTCTTTCTTTCTTTTTTTTCATTAGTACTAGCTCACACTATACCAGTAGTACAACCTTACATTATACAAGTAGTACAACCTCGTACTATACCAGTAGTACAAGCTCACATTATACCAGTAGTACTAGCTCACACCATACCAGTAGTACTAGCTCACACTATACCAGCAGTACTAGCTCACACTATACCAGTAGTACTAGCTCACACTATACCAGCAGTACTAGCTCACACTATACCAGTAGTACAACCTTACATTATACAAGTAGTACAACCTCGTACTATACCAGTAGTACAACCTCACATTATACAAGTAGTACAACCTCGTACTATACCAGTAGTACAACCTCACATTATACAAGTTGTACAACCTCGTACTATACCAGTAGCACTACCTCATACTATACTAGTAGTACAAGCTCACACCATACCAGTAGTACTAGCTCACACTATACCAGCAGTACTAGCTCACACTATACCAGTAGTACAACCTTACATTATACAAGTAGTACAACCTCGTACTATACCAGTAGTACAAGCTCACATTATACCAGTAGTACTAGCTCACACCATACCAGTAGTACTAGCTCACACTATACCAGCAGTACTAGCTCACACTATACCAGTAGTACAACCTTACATTATACCAGTAGTACAACCTCACATTATACAAGTAGTACAACCTCATACTATACCAGTAATACTACCTCATACTATACCAGTAGTACTATCTCACACTATACTGGTAGTACTACCTCATTCTATACTAGTAGTACTAGCTGACATTATACCAGTAATACAACCTCATACTAAACTAGTAGTCCAACCTCACTCTATACCTGTAGTACAACCTCATACTATACAAGTAGTACAACCTCATACTATACTAGTAGTACAACCTCACACTATACCAGTAGTACAACCTCACACTATGCCAGTAGTACTACTTTACACTATACCAGTGGTACTATCTCACACTATACCAGTGGTACAACCTCACATTATACAAGTAGTACAACCTCGTACTATACCAGTAGTACAACCTCGTACTATACCAGTAGCACTACTTCATACTATACTAGTAGTACAAGCTCACATTATACCAGTAGTACTTGCTCACACTATACCAGTAGTACTATCTCACACTATACCAGTGGTACAACCTCATACTATACCAGCAGTGCAACCTCACATTATACAAGTAGTACAACCTCGTACTATACCAGTAGCACTACCTCATACTATACTAGTAGTACAAGCTCACACCATACCAGTAGTACTCGCTCACACTATACCAGCAGTACTAGCTCACACTATACCAGTAGTACAACCTTACATTATACAAGTAGTACAACCTCGTACTATACCAGTAGTACAAGCTCACATTATACCAGTAGTACTAGCTCACACCATACCAGTAGTACTAGCTCACACTATACCAGCAGTACTAGCTCACACTATACCAGTAGTACAACCTTACATTATACAAGTAGTACAACCTCGTACTATACCAGTAGTACAACCTCACACTATACCAGTAGTACTAGCTCACAGTACACCAGTAGTGCTACCTCACACTATACCAGTAATACTATGTCACACTATACTGGTAGTACTGTCTCATACTATACCAGCAGTACTATGTCACACTATACTAGTAGTACTGTCTCATACTATAACAGTAAGACTATGTCACACTATACTAGTAGTACTTTCTCATACTATACCAGCAGTACTATGTCACACTATACTAGTAGTATTGTCTCATACTATACCAGTAATACTATGTCACACTATACTAGTAGTACTGTCTCATACTATACCAGTAAGACTATGTCACACTATACTAGTAGTACTGTCTCATACTATAACAGTAAGACTATGTCACACTATACTAGTAGTACTGTCTCATATTATACCAGTAATACTATGTCACACTATACTAGTAGTACTGTCTCATACTATACCAGCAGTACTATGTCACACTATACTAGTAGTATTGTCTCATACTATACCAGTAAGACTATGTCACACTATACTAGTAGTACTGTCTCATACTATAACAGTAAGACTATGTCACACTATACTAGTAGTACTGTCTCATATTATACCAGTAATACTATGTCACACTATACTAGTAGTACTGTCTCATACTATACCAGCAGTACTATGTCACACTATACTAGTAGTATTGTCTCATACTATACCAGTAATACTATGTCACACTATACTAGTAGTACTGTCTCATACTATACCAGTAATACTATGTCACACTATACTAGTAGTACTGTCTCATACTATACCAGTAATACTATGTCACACTATACTCGTAGTACTGTCTCATACTATACCAGCAGTACTATGTCACACTATACTAGTAGTATTGTCTCATACTATACCAGTAATACTATGTCACACTATACTAGTAGTACTGTCTCATACTATAACAGTAAGACTATGTCACACTATACTAGTAGTACTGTGTCATACTATACCAGTAATACTATGTCACACTATACTAGTAGTATTGTCTCATACTATACCAGTAATACTATGTCACACTATACTAGTAGTACTGTCTCATACTATACCAGCAGTACTATGTCACACTATACTAGTAGTACTGTGTCATACTATACCAGTAATACTATGTCACACTATACTAGTAGTATTGTCTCATACTATACCAGTAATACTATGTCACACTATACTAGTAGTACTGTCTCATACTATACCAGCAGTACTATGTCACACTATACTAGTAGTACTGTCTCATACTATACCAGTAATACTATGTCACACTATACTAGTAGTATTGTCTCATACTATACCAGTAAGACTATGTCACACTATACTAGTAGTACTGTGTCATACTATACCAGTAGTACTGGTTGCGTGGAGCAGCGGGCCCTGAGAGCAGACTGACAGGCTCTGATAGATAACTGTTTAATATGTGGTGTGAAAGTTGCTGAGACGGCACTCTGTCTGGGACTTTAGGAAAGACAGAGAAGCTGAGACCAGCTTAGGCCGAGTTTCTAGACTAAAACAACACCGCCACCTTGTTTTAGCTGCCCTGTCAACCTGGGCATCAGGTGGGGAAGCTTCATTTAGTGGTTTCAGCCATGTTTCACATCAACCAGTCATATCCAGGCCACGTTGAAGAATCAGATCCTTTATCAGGAGGGCTTCGCTAGACAATGATGTGCTATTTAGAAAGCCACATCTGGGGGCTTTGGGGACCACAGCCTTCGTGTGTTGAGCTGGTGTCATTAGTTCTGGATCGGTGGTCTGTGGTGATGTGGCTGGGATTTCATGAGGTGTTGGGTAAAACTTGATCAGGTGCTTCTTGGGGCAGTTCTCAGCCCTCACTAGTAGGGCTGATTATGAGATTTATGTGGTTCGCATAAGTTTTAGAGATAAAGTATAAGTGAGTAAAAGGCTGGGGGAGGGAGACAATCTCAGTGTTATAACTCCAGGTTTCCCCTCTGGACAATATAACTCAGATAGAGGACTCGCTCCTGTACTAGCTCTAGGCCCAGCAGGCTCTCTAGTCACCTGTAACCTGCCGAGCGCTGAGTCACAAGTGTTAAACTCGCTGTAAATACCTATATCCATGTTCCTAGACAACATACCGGTTCCTCTCTCAGCAGCTCGAGGCGGCCCCAGAGGGAAGGCCGGTTATCAATAAAATCTGATCTCAGACTGCCTCAACCTAACATCACCGCTGCCGACATGAGTAACAGTGTTCCTGTATCCAGTGGCGGTGTGTGCCTGAGTCCCCGGTTTCTCCCTATGTGATGTCAGCACAGGTTAGCTTCAGTGTCGGAGACTCTGGCCCCAGGTACACAGCAGACGTCGGCTGGTGATGCTAATCTAGCATTGTGGGTGATGGAGTCTCCTACGACAGAGGGGTTGAGGAGATATGTGGAGCCGAGGGACAAAAAACGAGGTTAGCCAGGGTGGAAAACCTGGAGAGCCGGGAGAGGTGACTGCAGACCTGGCAGCACATCCGGCTAACTCACAGACACGTCTCCCTAACAGAACAGTGGAACACTCAGCACACACCATGCTAACAGGTTAGCAGAGTGCTAACAGGTTAGCAGAGTGCTAACAGGTTAGCAGAGTGCTAACAGGTTAGCAGAGTGCTAACAGGTTAGCAGAGTGCTAACAGGTTAGCAGAGAATCGTTAGCTTTGAGGGGACAGCAGGCTAGCCAGCTATGCTAACAGCAGAGGTTACCGTTGTCACTAACGCTGGACGTTTCAGAGTAAACAATAAATCAAGAACGATATGAACTAAATACGACAAAGAAACAGTGCCACCATCATGCCTTATAATAATAAGGCATGATGGTGGCACTGTTTCTTTGTAGATTAGCGTTAGCACAGAGAACAACAGAAACACCGGGCAGCAGAGCAGTACACGGGCTTACAGATAGTACCGGAAGTGCGTCACAGGAAGCTGGTCCGTCGAGAAGCTGGTCCGACAACACCCCGTCTGTTACTATTGTTAGGTTACAATAAAACGTGATCTGAAGACACAAGTGGAAAATTAATGTTCTTAAAACTGCTGATAAATGTGATAAAATTCATAATAACTGGTTAGAAAGAGATATGACAGTAGTTGAAAGATTGTTGCTAACAAAAATGAAAACTATACCCAGGCTGATCTACCCCACATACTCCTTTACGGTATCTCATAAGATTATCAGAGGTAACAAACTAAATTTGAATTTTATCTGGAAAAACAAGCACCATAATATATAAAGAGATTTACTCAAAATTATGAAGAAGGTGGCATTAAAGTAATAGACTTTGAAATGATGAATGGTGTTTTAAAAATCAGATAGCTTCAATCTTTCTTCAGAATGGTGAGTGATGTGGTTTTCAGTACCTTCACTTGTATTTAACAGACTGGGGGGCACAGAGTTTTTATTAAAATGTGACTTTGATATTTCTAAATTACCAGTTAAATTCCTTAAATTCCCAGATCCTCCTAAACATAAAGAGAGACGTTTTAAAATTCTTATCCAAATTTATCCCTCAAATGATTTTGTTAAAATGAGATTTGAATTAAATGTTGAAAACTGTCACCTGTGCAACACAACCGTGGAAACAACAGAACGCTTGTTTTATTCCTGCCACATCATCTGAAAGCTTAAAATCCTGACAAACCTGGTTGAGCTCCAAGTCCATGAATCTAGATTTTCAACTTTCAAAATTATCCAAGCAGGCATAATTACAAACAATAAGAAGGTTGAACTTCTTTGATCATTATCACCAAATATTATATTCATAAAGGCTGTGTGGCCACTTGTTTTATTCTATTTATTTTATTTATATTCCAACTATAGTTGATGTAGTGACAGAAATGTCCCGTTGTAACTGTATTGGAGGTGTGATTATAATTTTATAACATGTTTTTAATATATACAATGAGAATGTCATAATAATTTTCCATTTTTTTTACCAATAAAGTTCATTAAAAATACACCTACCGACCTACCTTCCTACAGTCCTACCTACCTTCCTACAGTCCTACCTACCTTCCTAACTTCCTACAGTCCTACCTACCTACAGTCCTACCTACCTACAGTCCTACCTACCTTCCTATCTACATTCCTACAGTCCTACCTACCTTCCTAACTTCCTACAGTCCTACCTACCTACAGTCCTACCTACCTTCCTATCTACATTCCTACAGTCCTACCTACCTTCCTAACTTCCTACAGTCCTACCTACCTACAGTCCTACCTACCTTCCCACAGTCCTACCTACCTAACTAACTTCCTACAGTCCTACCTACCTTCCTAACTTCCTACAGTCCTACCTACCTAACTAACAGAAATAGAAATATGTCAGTTTTACTTTTGTACGGCTGTTTGTAGATGTCCCGTAGTCTCTTTGTAGACGTCCCGTAGTCTCTTTGTAGGTGTCCGGTAGTCTCTTTGTAGACGTCCCATAGTCTCTTTGTAGATGTCAGGTAGTCTCTTTGTAGACGTCCCGTAGTCTCTTTGTAGATGTCCCGTAGTCTCTTTGTAGATGTCCCGTAGTCTCTTTGTAGACGTCGGTAGTCTCTTTGTAGACGTCCCGTAGTCTCTTTGTAGATGTCCGGTAGTCTCTTTGTAGACGTCCCGTAGTCTCTTTGTAGACGTCCCGTAGTCTCTTTGTAGATGTCAGGTAGTCTCTTTGTAGATGTCCCGTAGTCTCTTTGTAGATGTCAGGTAGTCTCTTTGTAGATGTCCCGTAGTCTCTGTGTAGATGTCAGGTAGTCTCTTTGTAGATGTCCCGTAGTCTCTTTGTAGACGACCCGTAGTCTCTGTGTAGATGTCCCGTAGTCTCTTTGTAGATGTCCCGTAGTCTCTTTGTAGACGACCCGTAGTCTCTGTGTAGATGTCCCGTAGTCTCTTTGTAGATGTCCCGTAGTCTCTTTGTAGACGTCCCGTAGTCTCTTTGTAGACGACCCGTAGTCTCTTTGTAGGTGTCCGGTAGTCTCTTTGTAGACGTCCCGTAGTCTCTTTGTAGATGTCAGGTAGTCTCTTTGTAGACGTCCCATAGTCTCTTTGTAGATGTCAGGTAGTCTCTTTGTAGACGTCCCGTAGTCTCTTTGTAGATGTCCCGTAGTCTCTTTGTAGACGTCCCGTAGTCTCTTTGTAGATGTCAGGTAGTCCCTTTGTAGATGTCCCGTAGTCTCTTTGTAGACGTCCCGTAGTCTCTTTGTAGATGTCAGGTAGTCTCTTTGTAGACGTCCCATAGTCTCTTTGTAGATGTCAGGTAGTCTCTTTGTAGACGTCCCGTAGTCTCTTTGTAGATGTCCCGTAGTCTCTTTGTAGATGTCCCGTAGTCTCTTTGTAGACGTCCCGTAGTCTCTTTGTAGATGTCAGGTAGTCTCTTTGTAGACGTCCCGTAGTCTCTTTGTAGACGTCAGGTAGTCTCTTTGTAGATGTCAGGTAGTCTCTTTGTAGATGTCCCGTAGTCTCTTTGTAGATGTCAGGTAGTCTCTTTGTAGATGTCCCGTAGTCTCTGTGTAGATGTCAGGTAGTCTCTTTGTAGATGTCCCGTAGTCTCTTTGTAGACGACCCGTAGTCTCTGTGTAGATGTCCCGTAGTCTCTTTGTAGATGTCCCGTAGTCTCTTTGTAGACGACCCGTAGTCTCTGTGTAGATGTCCCGTAGTCTCTTTGTAGATGTCCCGTAGTCTCTTTGTAGACGTCCCGTAGTCTCTTTGTAGACGACCCGTAGTCTCTTTGTAGGTGTCCGGTAGTCTCTTTGTAGACGTCCCGTAGTCTCTTTGTAGATGTCAGGTAGTCTCTTTGTAGACGTCCCATAGTCTCTTTGTAGATGTCAGGTAGTCTCTTTGTAGACGTCCCGTAGTCTCTTTGTAGTGTCAGGATTTGTGATGTCCCGTAGTCTCTTTGTAGACGTCCCGTAGTCTCTTTGTAGATGTCAGGTAGTCTCTTTGTAGATGTCCGGTAGTCTCTTTGTAGACGTCCCGTAGTCTCTTTGTAGATGTCAGGTAGTCTCTTTGTAGATGTCCGGTAGTCTCTTTGTAGATGTCCCGTAGTCTCTTTGTAGACGTCCCGTAGTCTCTTTGTAGATGTCCCGTAGTCTCTTTGTAGACGTCCCGTAGTCTCTTTGTAGATGTCCCGTAGTCTCTTTGTAGATGTGTTCCTTTGTAGTGTAGTCTCTTTGTAGATGTCCCGTAGTCTCTTTGTAGACGTCCCGTAGTCTCTTTGTAGATGTCAGGTAGTCTCTTTGTAGATGTCCCGTAGTCTCTGTGTAGATGTCAGGTAGTCTCTTTGTAGATGTCCCGTAGTCTCTTTGTAGACGACCCGTAGTCTCTGTGTAGATGTCCCGTAGTCTCTTTGTAGATGTCCCGTAGTCTCTTTGTAGACGACCCGTAGTCTCTGTGTAGATGTCCCGTAGTCTCTTTGTAGATGTCCCGTAGTCTCTTTGTAGATGTCCCGTAGTCTCTTTGTAGACGTCCCGTAGTCTCTTTGTAGACGACCCGTAGTCTCTTTGTAGATGTCAGGTAGTCTCTTTGTAGATGTCCCGTAGTCTCTTTGTAGACGTCCCGTAGTCTCTTTGTAGATGTCAGGTAGTCTCTTTGTAGATGTCCCGTAGTCTCTTTGTAGATGTCCCGTAGTCTCTTTGTAGATGTCCCGTAGTCTCTTTGTAGACGACCCGTAGTCTCTTTGTAGATGTCAGGTAGTCTCTTTGTAGATGTCCCGTAGTCTCTTTGTAGACGTCCCGTAGTCTCTTTGTAGATGTCAGGTAGTCTCTTTGTAGATGTCCCGTAGTCTCTTTGTAGATGTCAGGTAGTCTCTTTGTAGATGTCCCGTAGTCTCTTTGTAGACATCCCGTAGTCTCTTTGTAGATGTCAGGTAGTCTCTTTGTAGATGTCCCGTAGTCTCTTTGTAGACGTCCCGTAGTCTCTTTGTAGATGTCAGGTAGTCTCTTTGTAGATGTCCCGTAGTCTCTTTGTAGACGTAGATGTCCCGTAGTCTCTTTGTAGATGTCAGGTAGTCTCTTTGTAGATGTCCCGTAGTCTCTTTGTAGACGACCCGTAGTCTCTTTGTAGATGTCCCGTAGTCTCTTTGTAGACGTCCCGTAGTCTCTTTGTAGACGACCCGTAGTCTCTGTGTAGATGTCAGGTAGTCTCTTTGTAGATGTCCCGTAGTCTCTTTGTAGATGTCCGTGTCCTTTGTAGTGTCCGTAGTCTCTTTGTAGACGACCCGTAGTCTCTTTGTAGCACGTCCCGTAGTCTCTTTGTAGATGTCCCGTAGTCTCTTTGTAGACGTCCCGTAGTCTCTTTGTAGACGACCCGTAGTCTCTGTGTAGATGTCAGGTAGTCTCTTTGTAGATGTCCCGTAGTCTCTTTGTAGACGTCCCGTAGTCTCTTTGTAGATGTCAGGTAGTCTCTTTGTAGATGTCCCGTAGTCTCTTTGTAGATGTCCCGTAGTCTCTTTGTAGATGTCAGGTAGTCTCTTTGTAGATGTCCCGTAGTCTCTTTGTAGATGTCAGGTAGTCTCTTTGTAGATGTCCCGTAGTCTCTTTGTAGACGACCCGTAGTCTCTTTGTAGATGTCCCGTAGTCTCTTTGTAGACGTCCCGTAGTCTCTTTGTAGATGTCAGGTAGTCTCTTTGTAGATGTCCCGTAGTCTCTTTGTAGACGACCCGTAGTCTCTTTGTAGATGTCCCGTAGTCTCTTTGTAGACGTCCCGTAGTCTCTTTGTAGACGACCCGTAGTCTCTGTGTAGATGTCAGGTAGTCTCTTTGTAGATGTCCCGTAGTCTCTTTGTAGACGTCCCGTAGTCTCTTTGTAGATGTCAGGTAGTCTCTTTGTAGATGTCCCGTAGTCTCTTTCAGTCCAAAATGGCGGAAGCGTAGCTCTGCTGCTGGATGCTGACGTTGTGATGAAATGAACTACTGACCTTCACGTCTTCCTGATACAGTTTCGTTGGTCATGTGGATGACAACGTTTTGCGCTCAGTCAAAAAGCTGCTTGTTTTCAACCTTTATTCTCTACCAAATATAACACATACATTCTGAAAATACATTTTCAGCGGCAGTGACCAACAAATCTACAATTCAACATACAGACCTCTGATTCGCTCTCTTTGGTTTTAAGGTACAAAACGTACAAAAGGGAAGATAATAAAGAAAAAGAAGAAATGGAGCACCTCCAGTTGCCATGACGACTGCATCTGCTGATGGAGACTGGGTGGTGGAGCAGTAAGGTGACGCTGAGTGGTGTTTGCTTAGTCCTGCTGTCAGAGTGAACTTGAACTGATGCTGCTGGATTCAAACGAACACCTGGCGCTGCGGACGCTCTGGCAACGTGACGGCTGATTCATTGATCACTGATTGGTTGTTACCAGCAGTGTGTAGATAACCTACGGTAGCCTTCAGGTTCAGCAGAAAACAGGAAACTTGGCATCACTCTGAAAACATGAAGGCCACTCTAACGTTGATCCTTGTTTCCCGCCACCTGCCCTGACTTGGTTCCTCATGTTTTCACGTCTTTGGCGAGGATTCGCCTCCTTTCTTTTTCTTGTGCTAAATGACAACAATGAGCCTCCAACTGTCACAATTTGGGTTTTCAGACTCTCAAACAGTTAACCAGCAGCTCCAGCAACCACTTCTTCCTCCTCTTTCCTCCTCTTTCCTCTCCTCCTCTTTCCTCTCCGCCTCTTTCCTCCTCTTTCCTCCTCCTCTTTGTGTCGGAGTGTCGGTCTCTAGAGCCAGAGTCTGGTTTGCCCCTCTTGGGCTGCTGTAGAAACATGGCCGCCGCTGCGTGGCGAGGACCTGCTCCCTATGTACAGTAGATATACTATAAAGGGCTCATTCTAAGGTAACAGGAAACACAGCGATTCTTATTATCAGGTGATTATAGACTGAAGAAAATCTAATATTATATTCCATTCCTGCCAGTAGATCCCACTAAATAACACAGACCGGTCCTTTAAAGAGACCCATTGCTTCTGTGAATTACAGCACACTGACTGCAGCTGCTATAACTGAAGGCTGGATCACTGAGACCACGGTCACTCTGTGAAACAGGCCTCTGGAGGGTCACAGAGTCCACCAGCAGGGGGCGCTGCTTGCCGACTAACACCTGGGTTCAGTTTCCCTGCAGGTACTGAACAGAGAAGGCCTCCAGCAGAGTCTCCAGCTCCGTGGCTCTGTTCCTGAAAACACAAAGAAAACTACAGGAAGTACAACAGCACACATACTCTGCTACTCAGTACTACAGTAGTGGAGTACCAGCACTGGAGCAAATGAGGATTCTGGACACCACAGAAATCAGTTTAAGTGTATCTAGAATATTTTCGCCTCTTTACCTCAGACAGCTGTTATGTTGCTGTCAGCCACCAGACTCCATTCATAAAACCTGTAATTTCATCTCCCAGAACAGGAGAGTAGCTGGTCTACAGCCGCATCCATCGGTTGGTTAGTTTGTGTGACTTTGGTGTTTTAAAGGGTGAGTTCGGATTCACCAAAGTCACACAATTGTCAGAAAGGGCTGTCTGACAGTGAGATGAAGCAGTGGAAATATCTTAAATATAACATATACACTAAAACCTGTTTAGCTGCTGACTCCGTCCATAGCAGTACATGGCTTTGCTCCACACTCCATCTGCTGTAGTTGTACACGGTAGCTCATTCAGCCACACTGAGAAACACCTGAACTGTCCCTTTCAGTGCAGTTTTGTGGTACTTCTACTGTGCTTGTTTCCTTATATTCAGCTGTAACTTGTACTGTGTTACTGTATTAATACAGACTGTATCTGTGATTCTGTCAGAGTGGAAGGAGATGATTTGACCAACCTCAGCTGCCATCTAAGGGTTGAATAAGTATGCATACAACTCAGCATCACCCTGAAGCTTCGGTGATGACGAGGACCGTATGGCGAGAGTGTGACCTCTGACCTGAAGGCCTTGGACCTCCTCTGGATGTTCTCCAGTCTCTGGATCCTGAAGCTCAGCTGGCGGATGTTTCCCTCCAGCTCAGCTTCGCTCAGATCCACTCTCTGAGTCAGACGGCTGAAGGTGGACGCCAGCTCCCTCAAACACAAACACAACAGCAGGTGAGTTCCGGCATCCCGTCAGGTGTTCACTCAGGTGGGAGCGTGAGTCAGGAGGGGGCGGGGCCTTACTTGTACACCTGCTGGGTGCAGGCGGAGCTGGTGACGGGGATGACGGCTCTCAGGCGGTGGGCGGCGTGCTCCACGAACTGCTGCTTCAGAGCGCGCTCTCTGCTGGCGTCGGTCCAGGTGAGTTTCTCGTACAGGTAGAGGAGACCATAGAGAGAGAGGGAGAGGGCGATGAGGCGCCAGCCCACCGAACGCCACACCTGAGTTCACAGGTTTATATACACATTTATCACTTCTCATTACTCTCATTCTCATTAGTCTCAGTTTTTAGATATTATAATATCAGGTAACACAGTATAATATAATATAATATAATATCACATAGCGATAGGAACAAAGAAAATAGAAATTCTAAACACCCGAGTGGAGTTTACTTGACAGACCGACTACAGAATCAATCAGTAATCAATAGTGACTGGACGTACCACTCCACCAATCACCAGCACTGTCATGGAGGCCCGGGAGGTGACGGAGACCAGACCTGTCGCTATGGAAACCACCATCTCATCCTTAAAGGTGGAGCTTTCCTGCAGAGAGAGTAAAGGTGAAGAGCTGAAATACAGAGACTATAAATCAAGTACAGGAAGTGATGTAATCAACACCTGCAGCCGCGAGTCGGCGCCGCTCAGCGCTCGCTTGGCGTTGGCAGCTCCGATGAAGCGGGTGACGAGGGCGGTCCAGCCAAGAGAAAACTGGAACTCGATGTTTTCGCGGAAGTCCTCGCAGAGGGCGAGGAGGCCGAGGTCGTAGGTCAAGTCGAAGGAGGCGGAGGGATCGGACAGCTGCTCGTGGACGGACGGAGACAGCAGAGGACGGACGCTGTCTGAGGACAGAGGACACACAGTCACATCAGGTTGGTGACCGGCGGTCACATCAGGTTGGTGACCGGCGGTCAAACAACAGGTGATCCCGGCGAGGCGTCGTACCGATCATGTGTCTCTGAGCGTCTCTGATGTCTCGGAGGACGCTGACGGAGCAGCGATGACACAAAGAGCCCACCATCCTCTCCTCCACATGCTGCAGCAGCTTCTGTAGACACAAGACAACCGTCAGCTTCACCGTCAGCTTCAGTCAGCTTCAGTCAGCTTCACTGTCAGCTTCACTGTCAGCTTCACTGTCAGCTTCACCATCAGCTTCAGTCAGCTTCAGTCAGCTTCACTGTCAGCTTCACCGTCAGCTTCAGTCAGCTTCAGTCAGCTTCACTATCAGCTTCACCGTCAGCTTCATCGTCAGCTTCACTGTCAGCTTCACCGTCAGCTTCAGTCAGCTGCAGTCAGCTTCACTGTCAGCTTCACCGTCAGCTTCAGTCAGCTGCAGTCAGCTTCACTGTCAGCTTCACCGTCAGCTTCAGTCAGCTTCAGTCAGCTTCACTATCAGCTTCACCGTCAGCTTCATCGTCAGCTTCACTGTCAGCTTCACCGTCAGCTTCAGTCAGCTTCAGTCAGCTTCACTGTCAGCTTCAGTCAGCTTCAGTCAGCTTCACTGTCAGCTTCACTGTCAGCTTCACCGTCAGCTTCAGTCAGCTTCACCGTCAGCTTCAGTCAGCTTCAGTCAGCTTCACTGTCAGCTTCACTGTCAGCTTCACCGTCAGCTTCAGTCAGCTTCAGTCAGCTTCACTGTCAGCTTCACCGTCAGCTTCAGTCAGCTTCAGTCAGCTTCACTATCAGCTTCACCGTCAGCTTCATCGTCAGCTTCACTGTCAGCTTCACTGTCAGCTTCACCGTCAGCTTCAGTCAGCTTCACCGTCAGCTTCATCGTCAGCTTCACTGTCAGCTTCACTGTCAGCTTCACCGTCAGCTCCAGTCAGCTTCAGTCAGCTTCACTATCAGCTTCACCGTCAGCTTCATCGTCAGCTTCACTGTCAGCTTCACCGTCAGCTTCATCGTCAGCTGCAGTCAGCTTCACTGTCAGCTTCACCGTCAGCTTCATCGTCAGCTTCACTGTCAGCTTCACCGTCAGCTTCAGTCAGCTGCAGTCAGCTTCACTGTCAGCTTCACCGTCAGCTTCAGTCAGCTGCAGTCAGCTTCACTGTCAGCTTCACCGTCAGCTTCAGTCAGCTTCAGTCAGCTTCACTATCAGCTTCACCGTCAGCTTCATCGTCAGCTTCACTGTCAGCTTCACCGTCAGCTTCAGTCAGCTTCAGTCAGCTTCACTGTCAGCTTCAGTCAGCTTCAGTCAGCTTCACTGTCAGCTTCACTGTCAGCTTCACCGTCAGCTTCAGTCAGCTTCACCGTCAGCTTCAGTCAGCTTCAGTCAGCTTCACTGTCAGCTTCACTGTCAGCTTCACCGTCAGCTTCAGTCAGCTTCAGTCAGCTTCACTGTCAGCTTCACCGTCAGCTTCAGTCAGCTTCAGTCAGCTTCACTATCAGCTTCACCGTCAGCTTCATCGTCAGCTTCACTGTCAGCTTCACTGTCAGCTTCACCGTCAGCTTCAGTCAGCTTCACCGTCAGCTTCATCGTCAGCTTCACTGTCAGCTTCACTGTCAGCTTCACCGTCAGCTCCAGTCAGCTTCAGTCAGCTTCACTATCAGCTTCACCGTCAGCTTCATCGTCAGCTTCACTGTCAGCTTCACCGTCAGCTTCAGTCAGCTGCAGTCAGCTTCACTGTCAGCTTCACCGTCAGCTTCAGTCAGCTTCAGTCAGCTTCTCTATCAGCTTCACCGTCAGCTTCATCGTCAGCTTCACTGTCAGCTTCACCGTCAGCTTCAGTCAGCTTCACTATCAGCTTCACCGTCAGCTTCATCGTCAGCTTCACTGTCAGCTTCACCGTCAGCTTCAGTCAGCTTCAGTCAGCTTCACTGTCAGCTTCACTGTCAGCTTCACCGTCAGCTTCAGTCAGCTTTGGGGGCGGCAGTAGCTGTAGTAGCTCAGTCTGTAAGGACTTGGGTTAGGACGCGGATGTCACAGGTTCAAGACCCCCATGGACCAAGACCAACTGGTTGCTGGAGAGGTGCCAGTTTACCCCACTGCCGAGGTGCCCCTGAGCAAGGCACCGAACCCCCAACTGCTCTGGGCGCTTGTCAGGAGCAGCCCCATCACTCTGACATCTCTCCATTGACGCATGTATATGTACTGTGTGAAAAACAGAGTGTAAAACTGAATTTCCCCACTGTGGGACTAATAAAGGAATATCTTTCTTTCTTTCTTTCTTTCTTTCAGTCAGCTTCACTATCAGCTTCACCGTCAGCTTCATCGTCAGCTTCACTGTCAGCTTCACCGTCAGCTTCAGTCAGCTTCACCGTCAGCTTCACTGTCAGCTTCACCATCAGCTTCACCGTCAGCTTCACTGTCAGCTTCACCGTCAGCTTCACCGTCAGCTTCACTGTCAGCTTCACCGTCAGCTTTACCATCAGCTTCAGTCAGCTTCACTATCAGCTTCACTGTCAGCTTCACCGTCAGCTTCACCATCAGCTTCAGTCAGCTTCACTATCAGCTTCACTGTCAGCTTCACCGTCAGCTTCACCATCAGCTTCACCGTCAGCTTCACTATCAGCTTCACCGTCAGCTTCACCGTCAGCTTCACTATCAGCTTTACCGTCAGCTTCACTATCAGCTTCACCGTCAGCTTCACCGTCAGCTTCAGTCAGCTTCACCGTCAGCTTCACCATCAGCTTCAGTCAGCTTCACCGTCAGCTTCACCATCAGCTTCACCGTCAGCTTCACTGTCAGCTTCCCCATCAGCTTCACCGTCAGCTTCACTGTCAGCTTCAGTCAGCTTCACCGTCAGCTTCACTGTCAGCTTCACCGTCAGCTTCACCGTCAGCTTCACTGTCAGCTTCTCCTTCGCTTCCCCATCAGCTTCACCGTCAGCTTCACTGTCAGCTTCACTGTCAGCTTCACCGTCAGCTTCACTGTCAGCTTCACCGTCAGCTTCACCGTCAGATTCACTGTCAGCTTCACCGTCAGCTTCACCGTCAGCTTCACCGTCAGATTCACTGTCAGCTTCCCCATCAGCTTCACCGTCAGCTTCACTGTCAGCTTCACCGTCAGCTTCACCGTCAGATTCACTGTCAGCTTTCCCATCAGCTTCACCGTCAGCTTCACCGTCAGCTTCACCGTCAGATTCACTGTCAGCTTCACCGTCAGCTTCAGCTTCACTATTGATCTGATCATAATCTGATCATATTGATCTGATCATATTGACTCTGACTGCTTGTTACACTGATTGTCACAAAAGAAACAAACACTCTGTGTTTGTGCTGTAAACTAGAGTAGAGTGTGTGTGTGAGTGTGTGTGTGTGTGTGTGTGTGTTTAGACTGTGTTGGAGACTGCTTCCTTCGATCAGTATGTGACCTATTAGAATGTGATTGGCTTTCAGATTGATGATGTACCTAATGTAGCTGACCCGGGACACGTCTGGATCTCAGATGTTCTTGTACTGAGGTTTAGTACTTGTAGTTGTACTGCAGTACTCACAGTTTTGTAGAGCTCCAGAGTTTCTTGTGTGGGGTTGAAATCAGCTCGGAACTCCTCAACCAGAACGGGAAGTGATCGGATCTGATCCGACAACGCTGTCGCCACCTGACGAACATCAACCTGCTGTTACTGTCACAGTGAGAGTACAGTATGTACAACAGTCACACTGATACAGTACATCTACACAACAACAGTCACACTGATACAGTACATCTACACAACAACAGTCACACTGATACAGTACATCTACACAACAGTCACACTGATACAGTACATCTACACAACAGTCACACTGATACTGTACATCTACACAACAGTCACACTGATACAGTACATCTACACAACAACAGTCACACTGATACTGTACAGCTACACAACAACAGTCACACTGATACTGTACATCTACACAACAACAGTCACACTGATACAGTACATCTACACAACAACAGTCACACTGATACAGTACATCTACACAACACAACAGTCACACTGATACTGTACATCTACACAACAACAGTCACACTGATACAGTACATCTACACAACAACAGTCACACTGATACTGTACATCTACACAACAACAGTCACACTGATACAGTACATCTACACAACAACAGTCACACTGATACTGTACATCTACACAACACAACAACAGTCACACTGATACAGTACATCTACACAACAACAGTCACACTGATACAGTACATCTACACAACAACAGTCACACTGATACAGTACATCTACACAACACAACAACAGTCACACTGATACTGTACATCTACACAACAACAGTCACACTGATACAGTACATCTACACAACAACAGTCACACTGATACAGTACATCTACACAACACAACAACAGTCACACTGATACAGTACATCTACACAACACAACAACAGTCACACTGATACTGTACATCTACACAACAACAGTCACACTGATACAGTACATCTACACAACAACAGTCACACTGATACAGTACATCTACACAACAACAGTCACACTGATACAGTACATCTACACAACAACAGTCACACTGATACAGTACATCTACACAACACAACAACAGTCACACTGATACTGTACATCTACACAACAACAGTCACACTGATACAGTACATCTACACAACACAACAACAGTCACACTGATACAGTACATCTACACAACACAACAACAGTCACACTGATACTGTACATCTACACAACAACAGTCACACTGATACAGTACATCTACACAACAACAGTCACACTGATACTGTACATCTACACAACACAACAACAGTCACACTGATACAGTACATCTACACAACAACAGTCACACTGATACTGTACATCTACACAACAGTCACGACACAACAGTGAGGGATTTCTTCACCTTGGCAGCGACATCCTCAGTCAGCGTCCTGATCCTGTGTTTGACGTTGTCGGTCAGACGGTTAATCTGTCCTCGGACGAAATCCAGCCGGTCCCTTTGATCCTCTCTTTCCTCGAGGCAGAAGATCCTGTTTGAGGTCAGAGGTCAGAGGTCAGGGACTCCACAAAACATAGTACCTTTTGTACATGAGTTGCTGGATTTTTGTGAAAGAGGAAGTGAGAGCGTGAGTTTGTCCTGACTTCCTGTCAGCGGAGGCGATGTTGATGGCGTCCATCACGGCTTTGATGGCCTCAGTGATCTGCCACGCTCTCACTGTGTGCTGCTCAAACTTCGTCTTCACTGCAGACTGAGAGATGAACTCCTGCAGGGTCAAAGGTCACGACCGGTCACATCTCACGGCTCACTCCATCACAGGATATTACAGAAGTCTTTTTCTACCTCAAACGTCCTCTCAAACATCTGGAACTCTCTCAGCCTCTCGTGGAAGCCTTCAGCCAGAGCGCCACCTGCAGGGAGACACCGGCGTAAACCTGTCTTCACTGAAAACACCACGATTCATACACAACAGTAAATACACGTGAAAATACATGAAGATATCCTTTTAATCTTTATCTCTGCACATCATATCAACCACAGTCCACGCTCAGTCATCTTCAGGGATGCAAATAACAATTCTTCCCTCACTGATTAAAACCTATTTCAATCCATCAATCATCACTGAGTCATAAAACATCTGAAAACAGTGAAAAAACGAAAACCGTTTGTCTGACCAACATCCCAAAACATTCACTTTACTGAGATAGAAAACAGAGAAGAATATGGATATATGTACTGTGTACACTGTATATGTATATATACAGTGTACACAGTATATGTATATCACTACAGTATATACACTGTATACAGTATATATACTGTGACAGTATATATACTGTATACAGTGTGAATATACTCTGTATACTGTATAATATATAATAATAAAAGAGAGGAATCATTTTGAAATGGTGGATAATCAGTGTAAAATCATCTCTGGACACTTTGAGATATCAGTTGTCTCTGCTGCGTCCTCGTCCTGCTGACCCTCACCTGTCTCACCTGTCTCACCTGTCTCAGGCATGCCCTGTGCTCGCTGCATCCTGGAGTTCAGGACCTCTTTGGCCGAGACGAAGAAGATCCTCCCCGGAGCCTCGTCTAGACCGACCACCTTCAGCTCCTCAGCCAGGAAACTCACACAGCGGTCCAGGTGCTGCTTCCTCACCTGGGCACCAGGGAAGACACAGTGGGTCCAGTTCCCTTAACTGGGTACAGTTCCTTTAAGTTAGTCTAGTTCATCGGGTTTAAACTGGAGTTAGACTGAGATTAGGTTGGTCTAGTTAAACAGGTCTAAACTGGAGTCAGACTGAGGTTAGTCTGGTCTAGTTAATCAGATTTAAACTGGAGTCAGACTGAGGTTAGTCTGGTCTAGTTAATCAGATTTAAACTGGAGTCAGACCGAGGTTAGTCTGGTCTAGTTAATCAGGTCTAAACTGGAGTCAGACGGAGGTTAGTCGGGTCTAGTTAATCAGATTTAAACTGGAGTCAGACTGAGGTTAGTCTGGTCTAGTTAATCAGATTTAAACTGGAGTCACACCAAGGTTAGTCTGGTCTCATTAATCAGGTTTAAACTGGAGTCAGACGGAGGTTAGTCTGGTCTAGTTAATCAGGTCAAAACTGGAGTCAGACGGAGGTTAGTCTGGTCTAGTAAATTAGATTTAAACTGGAGTCAGACGGAGGTTAGTCTGGTCTAGTTAATCAGGTCTAAACTGGAGTCAGACGGAGATTAGTCTGGTCTAGTTAATCAGGTCTAAACTGGAGTCAGACGGAGATTAGTCTGGTCCAGTTAATCAGGTCTAAACTGGAGTCACACCGAGGTTATTCTGGTCTCATTAATCAGGTTTAAATTGGAGTCAGACTGAGGTTATTCTGGTCTCATTAATCAGGTTTAAACTGGAGTTAGACTGAGGTTATTCTGGTCTCATTAATCAGGTTTAAACTGGATTCAGACGGAGGTTGGTCTAGTCTAGTTAATCAGGTCTAAACTGGAGTCACACCGAGGTTAGTCTGGTCTAGTTAACCAGATTTATACTGGAGTCAGACTTAGATTAGTCTGGTCTAGTTAATCAGATTTAAACTGGAGTCAGACTGAGGTTAGTCTGGTCTAGTTAATCAGATTTAAACTGGAGTCACACCGAGGTTAGTCTGGTCTCATTAATCAGGTTTAAACTGGAGTCACAACGAGGTTAGTCTGGTCTAGTTAATCAGGTTTAAACTGGAGTCACACCGAGGTTATTCTGGTCTCATTGATCAGGTTTAAACTGGAGTCAGACTGAGGTTATTCTGGTCTCATTAATCAGGTTTAAACTGGAGTCAGACTGAGGCTAGTCTGGTCTAGTTAATCAGGCTTAAGCTGGAGTCAGACGGAGGTTAGTCTGGTCTAGTTAATCAGGTCTAAACTGGAGTCAGACTGAGGTTAGTTGGGTCTAGTTAATCAGGTCTAAACTGGAGTCAGACAGAGGTTAGTCTGGTCTAGTTAATCAGGTTTAAACTGTAGTCAAACCGAGGTTATTCTGGTCTCATTAATCAGGTTTAAACTGGAGTTAGACTGAGGTTATTCTGGTCTCATTAATCAGGTTTAAACTGGAGTCACACCGAGGTTATTCTGGTCTCATTAATCAGGTTTAAACTGGAGTCAGACTGAGGTTAGTCTGGTCTAGTTAATCAGATTTAAACTGGAGTCAGACGGAGGTTAGTCTGGTCTAGTTAATCAGGTCTAAACTGGAGTCAGACGGAGGCTATTCTGGTCTAGTTAATCAGGCTTAAGCTGGAGTCAGACGGAGGTTAGTCTGGTCTAGTTAATCAGGTCTAAACTGGAGTCAGACTGAGGTTAGTCTGGTCTAGTTAATCAGGTTTAAACTGGAGTCACACCGAGGTTATTCTGGTCTCATTAATCAGGTTTAAACTGGAGTCAGACTGAGGTTAGTCTGGTCTAGTTAATCAGATTTAAACTGGAGTCAGACGGAGGTTAGTCTGGTCTAGTTAATCAGGTTTAAACTGGAGTCAGACGGAGGTTAGTCTGGTCTAGTTAATCAGGTTTAAACTGGAGTCAGACGGAGGTTAGTCTGGTCTAGTTAATCAGGTTTAAACTGGAGTCAGATGGAGGTTAGTCTGGTCTAGTTAATCAGGTTTAAACTGGAGTCAGATGGAGGTTAGCCTGGTCTAGTTAATCAGATTTAAACTGGAGTCAGACTGAGGTTAGTCTGGTCTACTTAATCAGATTTAAACAGGAGTCAGACTGAGATTAGTCTGGTCTAGTTAATCAGGTCTAAACTGGAGTCAGACGGAGGTTAGTCTGGTCTAGTTAATCAGGTCTAAACTGGAGTCAGACGGAGGCCATTCTGGTCTCATTAATCAGGTTTAAACTGGAGTCAGACGGAGGTTAGTCTGGTCTAGTTAATCAGGTCTAAACTGGAGTCACACCGAGGTTATTCTGGTCTCATTAATCAGGTCTAAACTGGAGTCAGATGGAGGTTAGTCTGGTCTAGTTAATCAGGTTTAAACTGGAGTCAGACGGAGGTTAGTCTGGTCTAGTTAATCAGGTTTAAACTGGAGTCAGATGGAGGTTAGTCTGGTCTAGTTAATCAGGTTTAAACTGGAGTCAGACGGAGGTTAGTCTGGTCTAGTTAATCAGGTTTAAACTGGAGTCAGATGGAGGTTAGTCTGGTCTAGTTAATCAGGTTTAAACTGGAGTCAGATGGAGGTTAGCCTGGTCTAGTTAATTAGATTTAAACTGGAGTCAGACTGAGGTTAGTCTGGTCTACTTAATCAGATTTAAACAGGAGTCAGACTGAGATTAGTCTGGTCTAGTTAATCAGGTCTAAACTGGAGTCAGACGGAGGTTATTCTGGTCTCATTAATCAGGTCTAAACTGGAGTCAGACGGAGGCTATTCTGGTCTCATTAATCAGGTTTAAACTGGAGTCAGACGGAGGTTAGTCTGATCTAGTTAATCAGGTCTAAACTGGAGTCAGACTGAGGTTAGTCAGGTCTAGTTAATCAGGTCTAAACTGGAGTCAGATGGAGGTTAGTCTGGTCTAGTTAATCAGGTTTAAACTGGAGTCACACCGAGGTTAGTCTGATCTAGTTAATCAGGTCTAAACTGGAGTCAGACTGAGGTTATTCTGGTCTCAATAATCAGGTTTAAACTGGAGTTAGACTGAGGTTATTCTGGTCTCATTAATCGGGTTTAAACTGGAGTCACACCGAGGTTATTCTGGTCTCATTAATCAGGTTTGCCCTGAGTCACACCGAGGTTATTCTGGTCTCATTAATCAGGTTTAAACTGGAGTTAGACTGAGATTATTCTGGTCTCATTAATCAGGTTTAAACTGGAGTTAGACTGAGGTTATTTTGGTCTCATTAATCAGGTTTAAACTGGATTCAGACGGAGGTTGGTCTGGTCTAGTTAATCAGGTCTAAACTGGAGTCAGACGGAGGTTAGTCTGGTCTAGCTAATTAGATTTAAACTGGAGTCAGACGGAGGTTAGTCTGGTCTAGTTAATCAGGTCTAAACTGGAGTCAGACGGATGTTAGTCTGGTTTAGTTAATCAGATTTAAACTGGAGTCAGACTGAGGTTAGTCTGGTCTACTTAATCAGATTTAAACAGGAGTCAGACTGAGATTAGTCTGGTCTAGTTAATCAGGTCCAAACTGGAGTCAGACGGAGGTTAGTCTGGTCTAGTTAATCAGGTCTAAACTGGAGTCAGACGGAGGCTATTCTGGTCTCATTAATCAGGTTTAAACTGGAGTCAGACGGAGGTTAGTCTGGTCTAGTTAATCAGGTCTAAACTGGAGTCACACCGAGGTTATTCTGGTCTCATTAATCAGGTCTAAACTGGAGTCAGATGGAGGTTAGTCTGGTCTAGTTAATCAGGTTTAAACTGGAGTCAGACGGAGGTTAGTCTGGTCTAGTTAATCAGGTTTAAACTGGAGTCAGACGGAGGTTAGTCTGGTCTAGTTAATCAGGTTTAAACTGGAGTCAGACGGAGGTTAGTCTGGTCTAGTTAATCAGGTTTAAACTGGAGTCAGATGGAGGTTAGCCTGGTCTAGTTAATCAGATTTAAACTGGAGTCAGACTGAGGTTAGTCTGGTCTACTTAATCAGATTCAAACAGGAGTCAGACTGAGATTAGTCTGGTCTAGTTAATCAGGTCTAAACTGGAGTCAGACGGAGGTTAGTTTGGTCTAGTTAATCAGGTTTAAACTGGAGTCAGATGGAGGTTAGCCTGGTCTAGTTAATCAGATTTAAACTGGAGTCAGACTGAGGTTAGTCTGGTCTACTTAATCAGATTTAAACAGGAGTCAGACTGAGATTAGTCTGGTCTAGTTAATCAGGTCTAAACTGGAGTCAGACGGAGGTTAGTTTGGTCTAGTTAATCAGGTCTAAACTGGAGTCAGACGGAGGTTAGTTTGGTCTAGTTAATCAGGTCTAAACTGGAGTCAGACGGAGGCTATTCTGGTCTCATTAATCAGGTTTAAACTGGAGTCAGACGGAGGTTATTCTGGTCTCATTAATCAGGTTTAAACTGGAGTCAGACGGAGGTTATTCTGGTCTCATTAATCAGGTCTAAACTGGAGTCAGATGGAGGTTAGTCTGGTCTAGTTAATCAGGTTTAAACTGGAGTCAGACGGAGGTTAGTCTGGTCTAAATCACACACTGACCTCCTCGACGTATTCAGGTTCGCTCACTGAAGCGTCCCATCGGTTGTGGAGGATGAAGATATTCGGTTTGGAGATTCTCTCACTGACTTTGTGGAAGAAAAGTTTCTCCTGCAGACATAAAAATAAAGATGATAAATATAGAAACACTGAATCCCTATTATCTGTCTATATATTATCAATGTGAGCTTATTATCTGTCTATATATTAATTTAATTTAGTTCATTTAAAAGGGGACAGTGCAACTTCATAAAACACATGATTATACCTGGTTTAAAAAATCCAGAGTTAGCCAGAAGGCTAGTTTTCATCTGTTTTCATCCATGATGTAAAAAGGCAATAAAATACATCTACAATTAAAAAACTGGACAAACAATGAAATACATATGTAAACACTTGCTATACAATTCAGAAAATATGACATAACATTTGGTTCCAACATCAAACACCACAACAGGCTTGTCTTTTGGTGTTGGCAGCTGTCAGTGTTGATGAGCCACATTTTCATTTTTTTGTGAAGTCCTTGTATGTTGGAGCTACTTTAACCTCCTCAGGTCCTGAGCTCCTCACTGACCAGCCGACTGACTGAAAGTCCTGCTCAGAGGACTCGAACAGTCACCTCTGACGGAGCCTCGAGTGACTCGTTCAGTGCTGTTTCTTTGGCTGATGAACTCTGCCAGAGGATCCGGAGCCAGTTTATGCAGTACTTTATAAATCAATTTTAAGTCTGCAAATGTCCGAAGACTCTCCCAGTTTAAGATACAGTGTTTTTAAGATTGCACAGTGATGATAGTTTCCTAGGTTTTTATCCATAACTTTAACTGCTTGTTTGTATAAGACTTCCTGTGGGTTTTGGGCACTCTGACCAGCCTGAGACCAGCTGGTTTGGCAATAGTTGAAATGACTGAGAATCATTGAATGCAAGTACATTTTTGCGGCTTCAGTTGACTTGTCATTTTGAATTGCACAGAAATTTGCGAGATTTCATTTGATTTTTTTTACACAATTTGTCAATATGGGCTTTAAAGGAAAGCTGTGAATCTATTATTAACCCAAGGTATTTATACTGGTTGACAATCTGTATTTTTTCTCCATGAACATGCATGTCGGGGTCTGGTGATACTCTATTTATTTTAGTGAAATACATGCCTACAGTTTTAGAAAGGTTTAGCTGCAGACAGCATTCCTGTAACCAAGCTGTGACACAGGACATTGTTTTATTGAGTTTAGCGGCAGCAGTGTCTTTGGTACGACCATGAACAAAGAAAACCGTGTCGTCTGCATACATTAAGCATTCAGCTTCAGGACAAACAGTGGGCAAATCATTAATATAAAGACTAAATAAAAGGGGGCCTAATATGGACCCCTGAGGGACTCCAGAGGTTAGCCTAAGAGAGTCGGATCTGCAGTTGTTAACTAATACAGATTGTGTTCGATCACGCAGATATGACTCAATCCAGCTCACAGCGTTGTGAGAGAAGAAGAACAGAGTGATTTACTGTATGAAATGCTTTCCTTAGATCCAAAAACACCGCCCCTACAGCTCCACCCTTATCTAGAAAGGATTTCATTTCCTCAATAAAGAGGCATGCAGCCATCTCAGTGGAAAGCTTGGATCTGAAACCAAACTGCCTGGCGTGGAGAGAGGGGGAGCTGCTGGTTAAGTGATGGACAATCTGCTGTGCCACCCATTTTTCTGAGATTTTGGAAATGGCCGTCAGAATGCTGATTGGGCGGTAGTTGTGTAGAGAAGTTGAGTCACCGGATTTAAAGACAGGGGTAACAATAGCAGATTTCCAGGCCTTTGGAAAGTGACCCGATGAAATTGAAAGATTAATGATTGAGGCGGTGGGAGCGGCGAGAGCTGAACCTAAATCTCTGAGCATGTTCGTATCCATTCCAAAAACATCCTTTGCTTTAGATGGTTGAGTGATTGAATTAAATCGATTACTTTGGTCTCAGTAATATTTGTAAAGGTAAAGGACTGCGTTGTAGTATTCCCACCTTTGTTTTACTGTAAATTTATCAGAGATTTCGGACACAGACTCAATGAAGTAGTTATTAAAAGCAGCAGCCATCATCGTCAGGATATTACTATTTAATTGAATTTGCATTAGTTTTGTTTTGTTTCTTTGGGAATCACCCAATAGTTTCTTAATATAATTCCAGGTTATTTTAGAATTCCCCCTAGCAGTATTCAAAGCAGTAACGAACAAGTTAGCTCTAGATTTTCTTATTTCTTTCACTACCCTATTTTTCAATGAATAACTTGGTGTCTGTTGTGTCCTAATTTAATTGATCATTTCAAAGAGTGATCTCGCTCTTTCATGAGTTTCAGAATAAATTTGTTTAACCAGGGAAGATCATTCTTTCATGCTTTTAGTTTAATTATCCGTGTAAATTGTACAATAATTTGTTGTATTTTGTTGGCCATATTAGAACAATCCATATCAATTCATCCCAGTTTACTTCTTTAATTGAATCTTGGAAGTTTTGTTGTTCCTGTTTTGGTATCCTATAGGATTCAGTGGCAGCTAAGGGTTTGAAGCGCTTTTTATTTAATTTTCTTGTGACCATTATGAGATTGTGATCAGACATTCCTGTGAGCATATTATATGATTTCAAGATCCTTTCTGGCCTATTAGTAAAAGCTAATCAATCTGGGTGCTGGTGGAGTTTGTAATTCTCGTAGGGCCATTAATTACCTGAGTCATATCCATATCATCCATAACCTTTTTCAGTGTTTTCCTAACTTTGTTAACTTCCCAATTAACATTAAGTCGCCCATTATTATCACCTCTTTTGCAAGATTGATTTGTTTGAATAAAATTTCCAGCTTTTCAAAAAAATCCACCTTTGATGAAGGAGGCCTATAAATAACTACAAGAATAAAAGACATTTGCTGTGACAAAGAAACAGTTAGTCCGAGAAACTCTAATCCATTCTCATCTGTAACATGTATCTCAGTACAATTAAAAGTGTCCTTGGCATAAATCATAACACCTCCTCCCTTTGAGCCCTTCCTGTCTTTTCTGAACATGTTATAACCAGGTACAGATAGTACTGCTGAAGATTCATGGAGCCACGTCTCAGATAGGCAAAGGAAGTCAATATCTGAGTCAGTGAGAAGGTGATGGATCTGATCACTTTTTGTTAGAATACTTCGTATATTTAAGTGTGCACAAAGAATGCCTTTTGGTTTATGTGTCAAATCCCATATTAGTTTAGAGTTATTAACAGTTTGAAACACTCTGAATTTCCTGTGTTTTACTATTGCAGGATTTGGTAGCCTCCTACTATCCAGCCCCCAGCTGGCAGTGGTGGAGGCCCAGCTAGCAGGTGTGAAGGCCCAGCTAGCAGGTGTGAAGGCCCAGCTAGCAGAGGTGGAGGCCCAGCTAGCAGGTGTGAAGGCCCAGCTAGCAGGTGTGAAGGCCCAGCTAGCAGAGGTGGAGGCCCAGCTAGCAGGTGTGAAGGCCCAGCTAGCAGGTGTGAAGGCCCAGCTAGCAGAGGTGGAGGCCCAGCTAGCAGAGGTGGAGGCCCAGCTAGCAGGTGTGAAGGCCCAGCTAGCAGAGGTGGAGGCCCAGCTAGCAGAGGTGGAGGCCCAGCTAGCAGGTGTGAAGGCCCAGCTAGCAGGTGTGAAGGCCCAGCTAACAGAGGTGAAGGCCCAGCTAGCAGGTGTGAAGGCCCAGCTAGCAGAGGTGGAGGCCCAGCTAGCAGAGGTGGAGGCTCAGTTAGCAGGTGTGAAGGCCCAGCTAGCAGGTGTGAAGGCCCAGCTAACAGAGGTGAAGGCCCAGCTAGCAGGTGTGAAGGCCCAGCTAGCAGAGGTGGAGGCCCAGCTAGCAGAGGTGGAGGCCCAGCTAGCAGGTGTGAAGGCCCAGCTAGCAGGTGTGAAGGCCCAGCTAACAGAGGTGAAGGCCCAGCTAGCAGGTGTGAAGGCCCAGCTAGCAGAGGTGGAGGCCCAGTTAGCAGGTGTGAAGGCCCAGCTAGCAGGTGTGAAGGCCCAGCTAACAGAGGTGAAGGCCCAGCTAGCAGGTGTGAAGGCCCAGCTAGCAGAGGTGGAGGCCCAGCTAGCAGAGGTGGAGGCCCAGCTAGCAGGTGTGAAGGCCCAGCTAGCAGGTGTGAAGGCCCAGCTAACAGAGGTGAAGGCCCAGCTAGCAGGTGTGAAGGCCCAGCTAGCAGAGGTGGAGGCCCAGCTAGCAGAGGTGGAGGCCCAGCTAGCAGGTGTGAAGGCCCAGCTAGCAGGTGTGAAGGCCCAGCTAGCAGAGGTGGAGGCCCAGTTAGCAGGTGTGAAGGCCCAGCTAGCAGGTGTGAAGGCCCAGCTAACAGAGGTGGAGGCCCAGCTAGCAGGTGTGAAGGCCCAGCTAGCAGGTGTGAAGGCCCAGCTAGCAGAGGTGGAGGCCCAGTTAGCAGGTGTGAAGGCCCAGCTAACAGAGGTGGAGGCCCAGCTAGCAGGTGTGAAGGCCCAGCTAGCAGAGGTGGAGGCCCAGTTAGCAGGTGTGAAGGCCCAGCTAGCAGAAGTGGAGGCCCAGCTAGCAGGTGTGAAGGCCCAGCTAGCAGTGATATTGATTGGGCTAGCAGTGTTGTTGGCTCGGCTTCCCGAAGTGAAGGCCCAGTTAGCAGTGATGTTGGCCCAGCTAGCAAAGGTGAAGGCCCAGCTGGCATTGGCCCGGGGTTTAGTTCAACATCACCAGCCAAAAGAAGTATCAGCAAGAGATTAAAAACACCCAGGAGTGGTTTGCCTGTAATAGCTTTGTCCTGCTCACCTGGGGGTGGCCTGGCATGCACATAATCCAGTATCCTTGTGAATAACATGTGCTGACTCCATCTGGCTGGATGCAAGGTTAGAGTGTCCCTTGTTCTTAGACAGGTTGAACTCAACAAAAGATAGAAAGTTATCCAAACAACAAAGGAGTATGTTGATAGCACAATCCAAGGTCCAACTTGCTTTTTGGATGACTTTTTAAGCACAAACTCAGGACATGCCCAACTGTGTGTCTGCACCCCGGCAGCCATCTTGGTCTATCATCACTCATACTTATACATACATATACATATACATATATATACATATACATATTATCAATGTGATCTTATCATCTGTCTATATATTATCGATGTGATCTTATTATCTGTCTATATATTATCAATATCAGGTCAACTCACCGTGTTCATGAGCGTCGACTCAGCGTTTCCCACCAGAACAAAGACGTCGGCGTCCAAACAGAATTTATCGATCCAGCTGTCCAACTCCAGAGTGACATCAGTGCCGGGGCTGGGTCAGAGGTCAGAGGTCAGTGGTCAGAAATTAGAGGTCAGAGGTTAGAGATTAGAGGTCAGAGGTTAGAGATTAGAGGTCAGAGGTTAGAGATTAGATTTCAGAGGTTAGAGATTAGAGGTCAGAGGTTAGAGATTAGAGGTCAGAGGTTAGAGGTTAGAGGTTAGAGATTAGATGTCAGAGGTTAGAGATTAGACGTCAGAGGTTAGAGATTAGAGGTCAGAGGTTAGAGATTAGAGGTCAGAGGTTAGAGATTAGACGTCAGAGGTTAGAGATTAGAGGTCAGAGGTTAGAGATTAGAGGTCAGAGGTTAGAGATTAGAGGTCAGAGGTTAGAGGTCAGAGGTTAGAGATTAGAGGTCAGAGTTAGAGATTAGAGGTCAGAGGTTAGAGATTAGACGTTAGAGGTTAGAGGTCAGAGGTTAGAGATTAGAGGTCAGAGTTAGAGATTAGATGTCAGAGGTTAGAGATTAGAGGTCAGAGGTTAGAGGTCAGAGGTTAGAGATTAGAGGTCAGAGTTAGAGATTAGATGTCAGAGGTTAGAGATTAGATGTCAGAGGTTAGAGATTAGAGGTCAGAGGTTAGAGATTAGAGGTTAGAGGTTAGAGGTCAGAGGTTAGAGATTAGAGGTCAGAGTTAGAGATTACAGGTCAGAGGTTAGAGATTAGACGTCAGAGGTTAGAGATTAGAGGTCAGAGGTTAGAGGTCAGAGGTTAGAGATTAGAGGTCAGAGTTAGAGATTAGAGGTCAGAGGTTAGAGATTAGAGGTCAGAGGTTAGAGATTAGAGGTTAGAGGTTAGAGGTCAGAGGTTAGAGATTAGAGGTCAGAGTTAGAGATTAGAGGTCAGAGGTTAGAGATTAGACGTCAGAGGTTAGAGATTAGAGGTCAGAGGTTAGAGGTCAGAGGTTAGAGATTAGAGGTCAGAGTTAGAGATTAGAGGTCAGAGGTTAGAGATTAGACGTTAGAGGTTAGAGATTAGAGGTCAGAGGTTAGAGGTCAGAGATTAGAGGTCAGAGTTAGAGATTAGAGGTCAGAGGTTAGAGATTAGAGGTTAGAGGTTAGATGTCAGAGGTTAGAGATTAGAGGTCAGAGGTCAGAAATTAGAGGTCAGTGGTCAGAAATTACAGGTCAGAGGTTAGAGGTTAGAGATTAGATGTCAGAGGTTAGAGATTAGATGTCAGAGGTTAGAGATTAGAGGTTAGAGATTAGATGTCAGAGGTTAGAGATTAGAGGTCAGAGGTTAGAGATTAGAGGTCAGAGGTTAGAGGTCAGAGGTTAGAGGTCAGAGGTTAGAGATTAGATGTCAGAGGTTAGAGATTAGAGGTCAGAGGTTAGAGATTAGATGTCAGAGGTTAGAGATTAGAGGTCAGAGGTTAGAGGTTAGAGGTCAGAGGTTAGAGATTAGAGGTCAGAGGTTAGAGATTAGACGTTAGAGGTTAGAGGTCAGAGGTTAGAGATTAGAGGTCAGAGTTAGAGATTAGATGTCAGAGGTTAGAGATTAGAGGTCAGAGGTTAGAGGTCAGAGGTTAGAGATTAGAGGTCAGAGTTAGAGATTAGATGTCAGAGGTTAGAGATTAGAGGTCAGAGGTTAGAGATTAGAGGTTAGAGGTTAGAGGTCAGAGGTTAGAGATTAGAGGTCAGAGTTAGAGATTAGAGGTCAGAGGTTAGAGATTAGACGTCAGAGGTTAGAGATTAGAGGTCAGAGGTTAGAGGTCAGAGGTTAGAGATTAGAGGTCAGAGGTTAGAGATTAGACGTTAGAGGTTAGAGATTAGAGGTCAGAGGTTAGAGGTCAGAGATTAGAGGTCAGAGTTAGAGATTAGAGGTCAGAGGTTAGAGATTAGAGGTTAGAGGTTAGATGTCAGAGGTTAGAGATTAGAGGTCAGAGGTCAGAAATTAGAGGTCAGTGGTCAGAAATTACAGGTCAGAGGTTAGAGGTTAGAGATTAGATGTCAGAGGTTAGAGATTAGATGTCAGAGGTTAGAGATTAGAGGTTAGAGATTAGATGTCAGAGGTTAGAGATTAGAGGTCAGAGGTTAGAGATTAGAGGTCAGAGGTTAGAGGTCAGAGGTTAGAGGTCAGAGGTTAGATGTCAGAGGTTAGAGATTAGAGGTCAGAGGTTAGAGATTAGATGTCAGAGGTTAGAGATTAGAGGTCAGAGGTTAGAGATTAGATGTCAGAGGTTAAAGATTAGAGGTCAGAGGTTAGAGATTAGAGGTCAGAGGTTAGAGATTAGATGTCAGAGGTTAGAGATTAGAGGTCAGAGGTTAGAGATTAGATGTCAGAGGTTAAAGATTAGAGGTCAGAGGTTAGAGATTAGAGGTCAGAGGTTAGAGATTAGAGGTTAGAGGTCAGAGGTTAGAGATTAGAGGTCAGAGGTTAGAGATTAGAGGTCAGAGTTAGAGATTAGAGGTCAGAGGTTAGAGATTAAAGGTTAGATGTCAGAGGTTAGAGATTAGAGGTCAGAGGTCAGAAATTAGAGGTCAGAGGTTAGAGGTTAGAGATTAGATGTCAGAGGTTAGAGGTCAGAGGTTAGAGGTCAGAGGTTAGAGATTAGAGGTTAGAGATTAGAGGTTAGAGATTAGAGGTCAGAGGTTAGAGATTAGAGGTTAGAGGTCAGAGGTTAGAGATTAGAGGTCAGACGTTAGAGATTAGAGGTCAGAGGTTAGAGATTAGAGGTTAGAGATTAGAGGTCAGACGTTAGAGATTAGAGGTCAGAGGTTAGAGGTCAGAGGTTAGAGGTCAGAGGTTAGAGGTCAGGGAGCAGAAATGATTATTATGAATTATTCTCCTGCTGTGACATTCTGACTCCTCGTTCCTGTTTCTATCTGTATTCACTGCTGCAGTTTGTCTCCATCTGTGCATGAAGAGTAAATACTCTAAAGAAAAGAAAAGAAAAGAACACGCTAACTCCACACTGAAGGGCCCCAATCCAGGTTCCACATAATGTGTCATAAATATGCTTAGTGACTGTCCTCTGCTGGTTGTAACCTGGCCAGTGCTAGTTACCTGTCCAACCTGTCCATGTGTTACCTGTCCATGTGTTACCTGTCCAACCTGTCCATGTGTTACCTGTCCATCAGCACCAGGTCATCTCTCAGCAGAACACAGCGACTTTTAGGCCACAACACCCTCACCAGACTACCAGAGTCCAAAGCGGGATCCATGTGGAGAGCATGAGCCAGCTGGTTCACTGTCTGAGGAGGAGGAAAGAGGAGGATGAAGAGGAGGAAGGAACAGAATACTGGTCCCAGTTAATCCCGGTCCCAGTTGATCCTGGTCCCGGTTAATCCTGGTCCCAATTGATCCTGGTCCCAGTTAATACTGGTCCCAGCTGATCCTGGTTCCAGTTGATACTGGTTCCAGTAAATCCTGGTCCCAGTTGATCCTGGTTCCAGTTAATACTAGTTCCAGTTGATCCTGGTTCCAGTTAATACTGGTCCCAGTTGATCCTGGTCCCATTTAACACTGGTCCCAGTTCATCCTGGTCCCGGTTAATCCTGGTCCCAGTTGATACTGGTCCCAGTTAATACTGGTCCCTGTTAATACTGGTCCCAGTTGATCCTGGTCCCAGTTAATCCTAGTCCCAGTTGATCCTGGTCCCGGTTAATCCTGGTCCCAGTTGATCCTGGTTCAAGTTAATCCTGGTCCCAGTTGATCCTGGTCCCAGTTAATACTGGTTCCAGTTGATCCTGGTCCAAGTTGATCCTGGTCCCAGTTGAACCTGGTTCCAGTTAATACTGGTCCCAGTTGATCCTGGTCCAAGTTGATCCTGGTCCCAGTTAATCCTGGTCCCAGTTGATCCTGGTCCCAGTTAATACTGGTCACGGTAGATCCTGGTCCCAGTTAATACTGGTTCCAGTCGATCCTGGTCCTGGTTAATCCTGGTCCCAGTTGACCCTGGTCCCATTTAATACTGGTCCCAGTTGATCCTGGTGCCGGTTAATCCTGGTCCCAGTTGATCCTGGTCCCATTTAATACTGGTCCCAGTTGATCCTGGTCCCATTTAATACTGGTCCCAGTTGATCCTGGTCCCAGTTGATCCTGGTGCCGGTTAATCCTGGTCCCAGTTGATCCTGGTCCCATTTAATACTGGTCCCAGTTGATCCTGGTTCCAGTTACAGGGACTCAGTAGTTGTAGGCTGTACGTACGGTGAGGCTCCTCCTCTCGTTGGACCCCTCGGTGGTGAGGTAGGCGTCGTCACCGTCGGTTCCTTCGACCCTCAGGAAGCAGTTGGTGGTGTGACCGATGCCGCTGGGCAGCACGCGGTCTCTCAGCATGGCATTGATCACCGTACTCTTCCCGTTACTGGTCCTGGAGGACAGATGCATCATCACTGAGACCACGATCACTGATACCACTGATCACTGACACCACGATCACTGACACCACGATCACTGACACCACGATCACTGACACCACCGATCACTGAGCCACCGATCATTGATACCACCGATCACTGATACCACCGATCACTGACACCACGATCACTGACACCACCGATTACTGAGACCACCGATCATTGATACCACCGATCACTGAGACCACCGATCACTGAGACCACCGATCACTGAGACCACGATCACTGACACCACGATCACTGACACCACCGATCACTGAGCCACCGATCATTGATACCACCGATCACTGATACCACTGATCACTGACACCACGATCACTGACATCACCGATCACTGAGACCACCGATCACTGACATCACGATCACTGACACCACCGATTACTGAGACCACCGATCATTGATACCACCGATCACTGAGACCACCGATCACTGAGACCACCGATCACTGAGACCACGATCACTGACACCACGATCACTGACACCACCGATCATTGAGACCATCGATCACTGATACCACGATCACTGACACCACGATCACTGAGACCACCGATCATTGATACCACGATCACTGACACCACGATCACTGACACACCGATCATTGATACCACGATCACTGACACCACGATCACTGACACCACCGATCACTGAGACCACCGATCACTGAGACCACCGATCACTGACACCACCGATCACTGACACCATCGATCACTGAGACCATCGATCACTAATACCATCGATCACTGAGACCACTGATACCACCGATGACTGAGACCACTGAGACCCCTGATCACTGAGACCATCGATCACTGAGACCACCGATCACTGAGACCACTGATCACTGAGACCCCTGATCACTGAGACCACCGATCACTGAGACCACCGATCACTGAGACCCCTGATCACTGAGACCACCGATCACTGAGACCATCGATCACTGAGACCACTGAGACCACCGATCACTGAGACCATCGACCACCTCTATCCTCCTCCTCTATCTTCCTCCTCTATCCTCCTCCTCTATCTTCCTCCTCTATCCTCCTCCTCTATCTTCCACCTCCTCCTCCTCTATCTTCCTCCTCTATCCTCCTCCTCTATCTTCCTCCTCTATCCTCCTCCTCTATCTTCCTCCTCTATCCTCCTCCTCTATCTTCCTCCTCTATCCTCCTCCTCTATCTTCCACCTCCTCCTCCTCTATCCTCCTCCTCTATCTTCCTCCTCTATCCTCCTCCTCTATCTTCCTCCTCCTCCTCTATCCCCTCCTCTTCTTCCTCCTCCTCCTCTATCTTCCTCCTCCTCCTCTATCTTCCTCCTCCTCCTCTATCCTCCTCCTCTTCCTCTATCTTCCTCTTCCTCCTCCTCCTCTATCTTCCTCCTCCTCCTCCTGAGAAATGGTCACGTGACCTTACATTGTGATGTCTTCGGCGGTGTGAGATGTGTCCCTGTATTCTGTCACATTCCAGGCTGGTTCGGTCCGTCAGGTGATGATGGGACCTACCTCCCGAAGAAGGCCACCTTCATGTGTCTCCTGAGCAGAACCTCTCTGATGGTCCACAGTTTGGTGGCACAGCTCTGCATCTCTAGACTCTGCTCCTCCACGGCCACCTGGCCCAGGTCGTCGCCTCGCCACGCCTCTGAAATCACACAGCAAACAGCACACCATGACCAGCTGTGGCCGGTGGTCCTGATCCACGCTAAGGCCTTTAACAAGCAGCAGCTGGATCCCTTTACAGCTGGAGTCACGGTCCCGGCATCGTCTGAGACTAGAAAACTGAGGAATCCATTTCTATCCAGGATCATCAGTATCACTGTTAGCTCGTCAGGAAGAACGCTAAATAACAGTCATGTCATCATATTCAGAGGGGTCTGTTGACCTCTGACCTCCAGGAAAATCTCTACATGATCTCGTTATTAAAAGAAGAAGAAGAAGATATTCCTTTATTAGTCCCACAGTGGGGAAATTCAGTTTTACACTCTGTTGTTCACACAGTACATATACATGTCAATGGAGAGATGTCAGAGTGAGGGGGCTGCTCCTGACAAGCGCCCAGAGCAGTTGGGGTTTTGGTGCCTTGCTCAGGGGCACCTCGGCAGTGCCCAAGAGGTAAGCTGGCACCTCTCCAGCAACCAGTTGGTCTTGGTCCATGGGGGGACTTGAACCGGCGTCCTCCGCGTCCTAACCCAAGTCCTTACGGACTGAGCTACTGCCTCCACCTCTGATTGGCTGATTGTTAGCATCCATCAATCACTACAACAATAATAATAACCTCTATCACTACAATAACAATAACATCTATCACTACAATAATAATAACCTCTATCACCACAATAATAATAACATCTATCACTACAATAATAATAACCTCTATCACTACAATAATAATAACCTCTATCACCACAATAATAATAACATCTATAACTACAATAATAATAACCTCTATCACTACAATAACAATAACATCTATCACTACAATAATAATAACCTCTATCACCACAATAATAATAACATCTATCACTACAATAATAACATCTATCACTACAATAATAACATATATCACTACAATAATAACATCTATAACTACAATAATAATAACCTCTATCACCACAATAACAATAACATCTATCACTCCAATAATAATAACATCTATCATTACAATAATAACATCTATCACTACAATAATAATAACATCTATCACTACAATAATAATAACCTCTATCACCACAATAATAATAACATCTATCACTACAATAATAACATCTATCACTACAATAATAACATATATCACTACAATAAAACATCTATAACTACAATAATAATAACCTCTATCACCACAATAACAATAACATCTATCACTCCAATAATAATAACATCTATCATTACAATAATAAAATCTATCACTACAATAATAATAACATCTATCACTACAATAATAACATCTGTCACTACAATAATAACATATATCACTACAATAATAACATCTATAACTACAATAATAACAACATCTATCACTACAATAATAATAACATCTATCACTCCAATAATAATAACATCTATCATTACAATAATAACATCTATCACTACAATAATAATAACATCTATCACTACAATAATAACATCTGTCACTACAATAATAACATATATCACTACAATAATAACATCTATCACTACAATAATAACATCTGTCACTACAATAATAACATATATCACTACAATAATAACATCTATAACTACAATAATAATAACATCTATCACTACAATAATAATAACCTCTATCACTACAATAACAATAACCTCTATCACTACAATAATAATAACATCTATCACTACAATAATAATAACCTCTATCACTACAATAATAACATATATCACTACAATAACAATAACATCTATCACTACAATAATAACATCTATCACTACAATGATAATAACATCTGTCACTACAATAATAACATCTATCACTACAATAATAATAACATCTATCACTACAATAACAATAACATCTATCACTACAATAATAACATATATCACTACAATAACAATAACATCTATCACTACAATAATAACATCTATCACTACAATGATAATAACATCTATCACTACAATAATAATAACATCTATCACTACAATAATAATAACCTCTATCACTACAATAATAACATCTATCACTACAATGATAATAACATCTATCACTACAATAATAACATCTATCACTACAATAATAACATCTATCACTAAAATGATAATAACATCTATCACTACAATAATAATAACCTCTATCACTACAATAATAACATCTATCACTACAATAATAACATCTATCACTACAATGATAATAACATCTATCACTACAATAACAATAACATCTATCACTACAATAACAATAACATCTATCACTACAATAACAATAACATCTATCACTACAATAATAACATCTATCACTACAATAATAATAACATCTATCACTACAATAATAATAACCTCTATCACTACAATAACATCTGTCACTACAAGAATAACATATATCACTACAATAATAACATCTATAACTACAATAATAATAACATCTATCACTACAATAATAATAACCTCTATCACTACAATAACAATAACCTCTATCACTACAGTAATAACATCTATCACTACAATAATAATAACCTCTATCACTACAATAATAATAACATCTATCACTACAATAATAATAACCTCTATCACTACAATAACAATAACCTCTATCACTACAGTAATAACATCTATCACTACAATAATAATAACCTCTATCACTACAATAATAATAACATCTATCACTACAATAATAAAAACCTCTATCACTACAGTAACAATAACCTCTATCACTACAATAATAACATCTATCACTACAATAATAACATCTATCACTACAATAATAACCTCTATCACTCCAATAATAATAACCTTTATCACTCCAATAATAATAACATCTATCACTACAATAATAATAACCTCTATCACTACAATAACATCTGTCACTACAATAATAACATATATCACTACAATAATAACATCTATAACTACAATAATAATAACATCTATCACTACAATAATAATAACCTCTATCACTACAATAACAATAACCTCTATCACTACAGTAATAACATCTATCACTACAATAATAATAACCTCTATCACTACAATAATAATAACATCTATCACTACAATAATAATAACCTCTATCACTCCAATAATAATAACATCTATCACTACAATAATAATAACATCTATCACTATAATAATAATAACCTCTATCACTCCAATAATAATAACATCTATCACTACAATAATAATAACATCTATCACTACAATAATAATAACCTCTATCACCACAATAATAATAACATCTATAACTACAATAATAATAACCTCTATCACTACAATAACAATAACATCTATCACTACAATAATAACATCTATCACTACAATGATAATAACATCTATCACTACAATGATAATAACATCTATCACTACAATAATAACATCTATCACTACAATAATAACATCTATCACTAAAATGATAATAACATCTATCACTACAATAATAATAACCTCTATCACTACAATAATAACATCTATCACTACAATAATAACATCTATCACTACAATGATAATAACATCTATCACTACAATAACAATAACATCTATCACTACAATAACAATAACATCTATCACTACAATAACAATAACATCTATCACTACAATAATAACATCTATCACTACAATAATAATAACATCTATCACTACAATAATAATAACCTCTATCACTACAATAACATCTGTCACTACAATAATAACATATATCACTACAATAATAACATCTATAACTACAATAATAATAACATCTATCACTACAATAATAATAACCTCTATCACTACAATAACAATAACCTCTATCACTACAGTAATAACATCTATCACTACAATAATAATAACCTCTATCACTACAATAATAATAACATCTATCACTACAATAATAAAAACCTCTATCACTACAGTAACAATAACCTCTATCACTACAATAATAACATCTATCACTACAATAATAACATCTATCACTACAATAATAACCTCTATCACTCCAATAATAATAACCTTTATCACTCCAATAATAATAACATCTATCACTACAATAATAATAACCTCTATCACTACAATAATAACATCTGTCACTACAATAATAACATATATCACTACAATAATAACATCTATAACTACAATAATAATAACATCTATCACTACAATAATAATAACCTCTATCACTACAATAACAATAACCTCTATCACTACAGTAATAACATCTATCACTACAATAATAATAACCTCTATCACTACAATAATAATAACATCTATCACTACAATAATAATAACCTCTATCACTACAGTAACAATAACCTCTATCACTACAATAATAACATCTATCACTACAATAATAACCTCTATCACTCCAATAATAATAACCTTTATCACTCCAATAATAATAACCTCTATCACCACAATAATAATAACCTCAATAATAATAACCTCTATCACTACAATAATAATAACATCTATCACTACAATAATAATAACCTCTATCACTCCAATAATAATAACATCTATCACTACAATAATAATAACATCTATCACTACAATAATAATAACCTCTATCACTCCAATAATAATAACATCTATCACTACAATAATAATAACATCTATCACTACAATAATAATAACCTCTATCACCACAATAATAATAACATCTATAACTACAATAATAATAACCTCTATCACTACAATAACAATAACATCTATCACTACAATAATAATAACCTCTATCACCACAATAATAATAACATCTATCACTACAATAATAACATCTATCACTACAATAATAACATATATCACTACAATAATAAAAACATCTATCACTACAATAATAATAACCTCTATCACTCCAATAACAATAACATCTATCACTACAATAATAACATCTATCACTACAATAATAACATCTATCACTACAACAATAACACTGGTTTAACATCAGTCTAACACCAGTTTAATATCAGTCTAACACCAGTTTAACACCAGTCTAACACCAGTTTAACACCAGTTTAACACCAGTTTAACACCAGTCTAACACCAGTTTAACACCAGTTTAACACCAGTTTAACACCAGTTCAACACCAGTTTAACACCAGTTCAACACGGGCAGGGAAATGAACTACTTCACCAGTTAAATGTCA
>CAMQGK010000485.1:8652500-8662500 GCA_947000775.1 Pterois miles | reverse complement strand
GGAGGTGGAAAAAGAGGAGGAGGAGGAGGAGGAGGAGGCACCAAACCACCCACAGAGAGGAACCTTCCTCACACACTGACTCTCTGTATTTATGTCTGCAGCTGAACAGAGACGACACAAACCACAGAAGAAGAAGAAGACATTACAAGAAAGTGAAGCTTCAGAGACAAAGAAGAGACATAGCAAAAGCTGAGCTGATCTAAGACGCAACAGACTTGCCAAAGTGCATCATGGGAACGTCTTAAGTCCACAAAGACACCTGTAGACTGAACACCTTGTTCCTCTGGTTCCACCTCCACCTCCACCTCCACCACACCCAGCCAGCATGCTGGCCAGGCCGTCCCAGGGAAGGAGCTCCCCGGGTGGGGCAGCAGGGCTGCTGCTCCCTCTGCTGCTGGGCCTGATGATGACGATGATGGTGGGGATGATGGAGGCGGCGAGCCTCGACGAGGTGGAGAGTGAGGAGAGCGAGGAGGTCCTGGAGGAGGACGAGGCCGTCAGCACGGAGATCCTGGTGAGAGATGATGAATCCATTTTAACTGCTGATCAGATCTGTTGTTATTGTTATGATCACTAATAGTATTTATCATGTGTTCGAGTGCTTATGAATCCTTTAACAATTCAGCACCAGCTGAGTGAACACGAACGACTGACAGTTAGTCCACATCCTCAGTGGGGTTGGAAGTATACTCCTGCACTCTGATGCTTAAAATCACTGTTTCAATGAATGGAGCCTGGTGGCTTTAAAGAGGTAGACATATCGGCTTCAGTCGTCAGAACGTACGGTCTGACATTCGTGGACGGCAGAGGCAGAAAAACTGACACATCTAAAAATCAGTATCAGTATACTAATTAATCGTTAATAAAACTGCTCCATGGTTCAACCTCCAGTTGCTGCGGTGACGTGGACTCGTTACTTCAGTCTCATTCAGTATGTCGGGGTAACAGGGATCTAAAACTACTATACTCTGCTGTTATCGGCCCGGTAAGTCAGCCTGGACTGTTCATGGACCACCGTGAAAATGTCGATTTTCAAAGGCTAAACGCCAACAAATATGGACTGAAGCAGAATATTTTGTTGGATAAAAACATGATGTGAATTATCCAGACCATGGATGTAGAAGAGGGTCCAGTAGAGTCCAGACCATGGATGTAGAAGAGGGTCCAGTAGAGTCCAGATCATGGATGTAGAAGAGGATTCAGTAGAGTCCAGATCATGGATGTAGAAGAGTGTCCAGTAGGGTCCAGATCATGGATGTAGAAGAGGGTCCAGTAGAGTCCAGATCATGGATGTAGAAGAGGTCCAGTAGGGCCAGTCATGGATGTAGAAGAGGGTCAGTAGAGTCCAATCATGGATGTAGAAGAGGGTCCAGTAGGGTCCAGACCATGGATGTAGAAGAGGGTCCAGTAGGGTCCAGTCCAGATCATGGATGTAGAAAAGGGTCCAGTAGGGTCCAGACCATGGATGTAGAAGAGGGTCCAGTAGAGTCCAGACCATGGATGTAGAGGAGGGTCCAGTAGAGTCCAGACCATGGATGTAGAAGAGGGTCCAGTAGGGTCCAGACCCTGGATGTAGAAGAGGGTCCAGTAGAGTCCAGACCATGGATGTAGAAGAGGGTCCAGTAGAGTCCAGACCATGGATGTAGAGGAGGGTTCAGTAGAGTCCAGATCATGGATGTAGAAGAGGATTCAGTAGAGTCCAGATCATGGATGTAGAAGAGGGTCCAGTAGAGTCCAGACCATGGATGTAGAGGAGGGTTCAGTAGAGTCCAGATCATGGATGTAGAAGAGGATTCAGTAGAGTCCAGATCATGGATGTAGAAGAGGGTCCAGTAGAGTCCAGACCATGGATGTAGAAGAGGGTCCAGTAGAGACCAGACCATGGATGTCGAAGAGGGTCCAGTAGAGTCCAGATCATGGATTTAGAAGAGGGTCCAGTAGGGTCCAGACCATGGATGTAGAAGAGGGTCCAGTAGGGTCCAGACCATGGATGTAGAAGAGGGTCCAGTAGAGTCCAGACCAGGGATGTAGAAGAGGGTCCAGTAGGGTCCAGATCATGGATGTAGAAGAGGGTCCAGTAGAGTCCAGACCATGGATGTAGAAGAGGGTCCAGTAGAGTCCAGACCATGGATGTAGAAGAGGGTCCAGTAGGGTCCAGATCATGGTCTGAGGGTCTGATGATCAATATGGAGGAAAATAAGTCTGGACTCAGCTGGTAGTTCATTACTTTTAGGATGAAATAAATGTGAAATAAATTATTTCACAACAGTGACCCGCTAGCTGTACATTACTGCGTTTATTACACAGCTAATTACAGTAGAAATCAATAATTTGATAGCTGTGTCCATAGCAACGGTCTGCTATAAAGAAATAACAGACTGCAGAACGCCGTGATTAACCAATCAGAAGTGAGTATTCAACAAAGCCCTGTAATAAAAGGAGGTAAATGAGGATATTTCAGTGTTGCTACGGGGACGCTGATCTGTATCTTCTGCTGTACAGACGTGTCTTCGTACATCCACGGACTCTGTAGTACCACAGCGCCATCCAGAGGCTGCTGTCAGACAAGCAGCAGAGCTTCACCTCTTTGCTCCGAGTCTCTGTGGACCAGCTAGTTCTTACTTTTACAAAGAATAACGACAAGTCAACCAAAACAGACAAAAATTTGTTTTGGTTGGCGGATACCGAACGGATATGACGTCACGGTACTCAGACTACCACAATAAAAGCGCTAACTTCCTCCTACCTCCACAGAGACTCAGATGAAGCAGATATATGATAGATATAGATATATTTACAAACTGATTTTTTTAGGCCTTTTCAATTGAAATTTATCTTTTGGATTTTATCAAACGTCTGCATGTGAATCACGTGTCTATCATTCATGTTATATGGAACAAAATATGATACTTTGATTAAAACAATGGCAATAAGGTCAACAGAAACATCTGGCTCTCTCCTAAACCACCACCATCGTCTGGAGCTGATACCTCTACTGAACTGAATGAACCTCCTTTGTCCTCCAGGAGCCGCTGTCCTCCGATCTGTCCAGAGTGTCTCCTCTCAGCTCCTGGCTCATCTTCAGGAGAAACTCCAACAAGGGGGACAACCGGAGAACCAGAGGGTCCAGGAGGACCTCCAAGGTCAGACAGACCTCTATGTGATGAGAAGAAACTCCTGCAGATCACGTGACCACTGAAGTCATATCTCAAATATAAAAGTATAAAAGGACAGAATATGAACGAATCAGGATCCAGACCTGATTGGCAAAAACATCCAAGTCACACAGCTAGCAAAGCAACAGGCTGTCACAGGACAACGTTTGTTTAAATTTTACCGACTTTTGACGTTACGTTTCCGACAGAGGCTAATCGGTAACGTTAGTAATGGTTGTTTAAAGCTGAATTGGGCCTGTTGGGAATCGTGTCTGGCAGCGCTAGCCATCAACAGGGATTCACATCAACCAAACTGACCCTGGTCCCTCAAATCCAGTCATACTACTACTACATACTGTCTGCTCGAACATTACCTATAAACCATATCTCATACTAACAGGTCATGTGATGATGCTATCTGCAGGGTCTAGTATAGTCAACAAGAACTAATTTAGACGTCCCTTATCTTAACCAATAACAGAGACTGTGTTCCAGTTGTGCCTCTCTGATGACTCAATGGTCTTTGTGTGTCTATCCAGCATGGTCTTCCAGGCCCTCAAGGACCTCCAGGACCCCGGGGGCCTCCGGGCCCCCCTGCCCCCCTCCTACCTCAACAGCAGGAGCTGATCCAGGAGCTGCAGCTGAAACTGAGAGGTGAGAACTCACCGGTCCAACATCTCAGAGGCTAGGCTAGCAGTTTCCCCCTGCCTCCAGTCTTTGTGCTAAGCTAGGCTAACGTGGTAGGCTAAGCTGGAGCTATGACATGAAAGAGCACCATGTGGAGACAGGAGAGGGTTCACATGGAGGTCAGTCTGACGCCATTTTTCTCTAAAGATGAATCTACCAGCAGACGTCCCTCAGCTCAATTTCAGTTTCACATCATCCGTCCTGCTTCGGTTCTCCTCCTCCACCCAGTGTTTTCTGTATGTAGGTTATATAAACACAGCTCTGGTGGGTGGAGGCAGGCTGTCTGAGTCCTTAATAGGGGTAATTTTGTGGAGCGTGGATGTGACTTGGCTCAGCAGAAGGATTCCTGACATTCCTGCCGACTGATGGTGTGTCTTTGGTACTTTCTGCATGTGTGTGTACAGTTATCTTTGTGAGGACGAGTCGGCCGGGCCTCACTTCGTGACGGACCTTCAAACGCCTGTTTGAGGGTTCAAACTAGGTTTTTAGTCACCACTCTCTTGGTTTTTGACTGTCGCCATCTGGTTTTTAACCGTCACCATTTTTGGCCGTCGTCGTCTTGTTTTTTTACCGCCACCATCTTGTTTTTTGGCCGTTGCCAGATCCGACCTCGCTGCTGCCTTTGACCTGCAGTCGGACCTCCAGCGGGAGGTAGCGAGCTCTGTGCCCGGCAGCAGCAGCTCCTCCTCTGGCCAGGAGCAGAGCTTCTCCTCACTACTCCGCCGGTCCCGCTGGGAGCCGACACCAGCACCGTGAGGGAAGGGAGAACCAGAACCAGGACTGCACAGGGCAGACTGTCAAACCCTGCTGCAGCAAAACTAGAGGTTTTTTAAAGGGAATCTGGTGCTCGGAAAGACGGCTGCTTTTGTCCACAGGGGCTGCCAAAACCAGCACAGAATGAAAGTTCCTCACACTCACTTCAGTATGGACGAGCCTCAGTGTAGCCTGTCTAATGACTGGACTCGGCGGCGCTGAGGCTGACTGAACTCGGCGGCGTTGAGGCTGACTGGACTCGGCGGCGCTGAGGCTGACTGAACTCGGCGGCGTTGAGGCTGACTGGACTCGGCGGCGCTGAGGCTGACTGAATTCGGCGGCGCTGAGGCCGACTGGACGGCGTTGAGGCCGACTGGACTCGGCGGCTTTGAGGCTGACTGGACTCGGCGGCGTTGAGGCCGACTGGACTCGGCGGCGCTGAGGCCGACTGGACGGCGTTGAGGCCGCCTGGACTCGGCGGCGCTGAGGCTGACTGAACTCGGCGGCGTTGAGGCTGACTGGACGCGGCGGCGCTGAGGCTGACTGAATTCGGCGGCGTTGAGGCTGACTGGACTCGGCGGCTTTGAGGCTGACTGGACTCGGCGGCTTTGAGGCCGACTGGACGGCGTTGAGGCCGACTGGACTCGACGGCGCTGAGGCCGACTGGACGGCGTTGAGGCCGACTGGACTCGGCGGCGCTGAGGCCGACTGGACTCGGCGGCGTTGAGGCCGACTGGACTCGGCGGCGCTGAGGCCGACTGGACGGCGTTGAGGCCGCCTGGACTCGGCGGCGCTGAGGCTGACTGAACTCGACGGCGTTGAGGCTGACTGGACTCGGCGGCGCTGAGGCTGACTGAATTCGGCGGCGTTGAGGCTGACTGGACTCGGCGGCTTTGAGGCTGACTGGACTTGGCGGCTTTGAGGCCGACTGGACGGCGTTGAGGCCGACTGGATGGCGTTGAGGCCGACTGGACTCGACGGCGCTGAGGCCGACTGGACGGCGTTGAGGCCGACTGGACTCGGCGGCGCTGAGGCCGACTGGACTCGGCGGCTTTGAGGCCGACTGGACTCGGCGGCGTTGAGGCCGACTGGACGGCGTTGAGGCCGACTGGACTCGGCGGCTTTGAGGCCGACTGGACTCGGCGGCTTTGAGGCCGACTGGACTCGGCGGCGCTGAGGCCGACTGGACGGCGTTGAGGCCGACTGGACTCGGCGGCTTTGAGGCCGACTGGACTCGGCGGCTTTGAGGCTGACTGGACTCGGCGGCGTTGAGGCCGACTGGACTCGGCGGCGCTGAGGCCGACTGGACGGCGCTGAGGCCGACTGGACGGCGTTGAGGCCGACTGGACGGCATTGAGGCCGCCTGGACTCGGCGGCGCTGAGGCCGACTGGACTCGGCGGCGTTGAAGCTGACTGCAGTCTGAGGGTTGGTGACTTTGTGTTTAGAGCTGAACAGGCAGCACGCCAACACACAGCGCCAAGCTTTCCTCTGACCTCATCTTTAAAACCATTAACCAAACAACCAATGCATTTTATTTCTCTTTTTCCGTCCTCTTCCTCTCTGTCCCTCCCCCACCTTCCTCCTCTTCCTCCTCTTCCTCCTCTTCCTCCTCCCAGACATGGCAGGAGGAGTGTGTTTCCTGTGCGATCGTCCTCCTCGTGTCTCCACCTCTTTCCTCAGTCGCCTCCTGCTGCCCGTCATCGTCCCACGTCGTAGCCTGTTGGAGCTGCAGCCGTTCAGCCAGGTGAGACACACACACACGCACACACATGCACGCGCACGCGCACACGCACACATACACACGCACGCACACACACACACCACACACACACACACAGGTGAGACTGTGCTTGACCTTTGACCCCTGCAGCCCTCAGACTCAGAGCGGAGCCTCCAGAGGGGTCAGAGCTTCAACACCAGCACCGGCCGATACACAGCAGCCGTCTCCGGCTTCTACCAGCTGACCGCCAGCCTCCTGATAGGTGAGAACACACCTGGGGAAGGCCTGGACCAGACTACACCTACAGCTTCATCCTCTTTGGGTCCATTTAAAAATCTCACTAGATGAAGATTATTTTATTTGTTCCAAGATTACAGAATGAAGTTAAGGAGCTCATTTATCTCAGTACTCAGGAAAGTGGCTGCGCTGTTTAAAAGCCTCGCGTACAGCATTTTAGCTCTCGCCATCTTGGGTTTTGGCCGTTACCATCTTACTTTTCAGCAATCAGGAGTTACATGAGTCTAACCTGCTGTCTGTCTTTTTTAATGAGTCCTCCAACAGTCTGAATACCGAGGCGCTGCATCCAGACAAGATAAAATGTGACAGTGTAAAGAGTCTAAAAGCTAATCTTTGTGTGTCAGAGTCAGGTGACCGAGTCCAGGTGAGACTCAGAGACAGTGTGAGAGCAGCGATCTGCATCGAGTCGCTCTGCCAGAGCAACCTGTGAGTATCTCTACCTCCTCGTACCAGCTGAGATCAGCGATTACTGTAGTAGCAGGAGTACATATCTGTGTGGTGTCTGTTAGCTCTGTAGAGTCTGTGATGGGCGTGGCGGCTGCAGGAGGAACATTCAGCATCTTACTGACAGGAACGCTCTATCTACAGGTACGACCCTCACACCTGCACTAAAAACCAGACCCCCCAAACCGAGAGCCCCCCTCCACAAAACTGTGTTTGACCACAGCAAAGATGTTTTTAAAAGGCTGAACAGAATATTTCATCAGATGTTACAGAACCTGATGGATCCATCAGTACCAACCAGGTCAGACTACTACTACTACTACTACTACTACTACTACTACTACTACTACTACATTCTGGTCTCATCTGAAACTAGAGAACCTGATGGATCCATCAGTACCAACCAGGTCAGACTACTACTACTACTACTACTACTACTACTACTACTACTACTACTACTTCTACATTCTGGTCTCATCTGAAACTAGAGAACCTGATGGATCAATCAGTACCAACCAGGTCAGACTACTACTACTACTACTACTACTACTACTACTACTACTACTACATCCTGGTCTCATCTGAAACTAGAGAACCTGATGGATCCATCAGTACCAACCAGGTCAGACTACTACTACTACTACTACTACTACTACTACTACTACTACTACTACTACTTCTACATTCTGGTCTCATCTGAAACTAGAGAACCTGATGGATCCATCAGTACCAACCAGGTCAGACTACTACTACTACTACTACTACTACTACTACTACTACTACATCCTGGTCTCATCTGAAACTAGAGAACCTGATGGATCCATCAGTACCAACCAGGTCAGACTACTACTACTACTACTACTACTACTACTACTTCTACATCCTGGTCTCATCTGAAACTAGAGAACCTGATGGATCCATCAGTACCAACCAGGTCAGACTACTACTACTACTACTACTACTACTACATCCTGGTCTCATCTGAAACTAGAGAACCTGATGGATCCATCGGTACCAACCAGGTCAGACTACTACTACTACTACTACTACTACTACTACTACATCCTGGTCTCATCTGAAACTAGAGAACCTGATGGATCCATCAGTACCAACCAGGTCAGACTACTACTACTACTACTACTACTTCTACATCCTGGTCTCATCTGAAACTAGAGAACCTGATGGATCCATCAGTACCAACCAGGTCAGACTACTACTACTACTACTACTACTACTACTACTACTACTTCTACATCCTGGTCTCATCTGAAACTAGAGAACCTGATGGATCCATCAGTACCAACCAGGTCAGACTACTACTACTACTACTACTACTACTACTACTACTACTACTACTACTTCTACATCCTGGTCTCATCTGAAACTAGAGAACCTGATGGATCCATCAGTACCAACCAGGTCAGACTACTACTACTACTACTACCTACTACTACTCCTACTACTACTACTACATCCTGGTCTCATCTGAAACTAGAGAACCTGATGGATCCATCAGTACCAACCAGGTCAGACTACTACTACTACTACTACTACTACTACTACTACTACTACTTCTACATCCTGGTCTCATCTGAAACTAGAGAACCTGATGGATCCATCAGTACCAACCAGGTCAGACTACTACTACTACTACTACTACTACTACTACTACTACTACTACTACTACATCCTGGTCTCATCTGAAACTAGAGAACCTGATGGATCCATCAGTACCAACCAGGTCAGACTACTACTACTACTACTACTACTACTACTACACATCCTGGTCTCATCTGAAACTAGAGAACCTGATGGATCCATCAGTACCAACCAGGTCAGACTACTACTACTACTACTACTACTACTACTACTACTACTACATCCTGTCTCATCTAAACTAGAGAACCTGATGGATCCATCAGTACCAACCAGGTCAGACTACTACTACTACTACTACTACTACTACTACTACTACATCCTGGTCTCATCTGAAACTAGAGAACCTGATGGATCCATCAGTACCAACCAGGTCAGACTACTACTACTACTACTACTACTACTACTACTACTACTACTACTACATCCTGGTCTCATCTGAAACTAGAGAACCTGATGGATCCATCAGTACCAACCAGGTCAGACTACTACTACTACTACTACTACTACTACTACTACTACTACTACATCCTGGTCTCATCTGAAACTAGAGAACCTGATGGATCCATCAGTACCAACCAGGTCAGACTACTACTACTACTACTACTACTACTACTACTACATCCTGGTCTCATCTGAAACTAGAGAACCTGATGGATCCATCAGTACCAACCAGGTCAGACTACTACTACTACTACTACTACTACTACTACTACTACTACTTCTACATCCTGGTCTCATCTGAAACTAGAGAACCTGATGGATCCATCAGTACCAACCAGGTCAGACTACTACTACTACTACTACTACTACTACTACTACTACATCCTGGTCTCATCTGAAACTAGAGAACCTGATGGATCCATCAGTACCAACCAGGTCAGACTACTACTACTACTACTACTACTACTACTACTACTACTACTACTACATCCTGGTCTCATCTGAAACTAGAGAACCTGATGGATCCATCAGTACCAACCAGGTCAGACTACTACTACTACTACTACTACTACTACACATCCTGGTCTCATCTGAAACTAGAGAACCTGATGGATCCATCAGTACCAACCAGGTCAGACTAGCTGGTAGTGAAGGAGGTTAAATGAGGCTCTATAACATCATTGTGACTAGTCAGAATAACTAATAACTAATAACTAATAGCTAATAACTAATAACTAATAACTATCCTGCCTTAGATTGGTATCGAAGTTTTCACTCATCTACAAAAGGACGTCTTGGTAGTAAACAACATAAATCATCATGATGGTAAATTTCCCCACTGTG
>CAMQGK010000485.1:8622500-8647500 GCA_947000775.1 Pterois miles | reverse complement strand
CGTCAGAGGTCTGGACCAGCTGAGACAACGGGTCTACGTCACAGAGGTCTGGACCAGCTGAGACAACGGGTCTACGTCACAGAGGTCTGGACCAGCTGAGACAACAGGTCTACGTCACAGAGGTCTGGACCAGCTGAGACAACGGGTCTACGTCACAGAGGTCTGGACCAGCTGAGACAACAGGTCTACGTCAGAGGTCTGGACCAGCTGAGACAACAGGTCTACATCACAGAGGTCTGGACCAGCTGAGACAACGGGTCTACATCACAGAGGTCTGGACCAGCTGAGACAACGGGTCTACGTCACAGAGGTCTGGACCAGCTGAGACAACGGGTCTACGTCAGTCCCTGAGACAACGGGTCACGTCACAGAGGTCTGGACCAGCGAGACAACGGGTCTACGTCAGAGGTCTGGACCAGCTGAGACAACGGGTCTACGTCACAGAGGTCTGGACCAGCTGAGACAACGGGTCTACGTCACAGAGGTCTGGACCAGCTGAGACAACAGGTCTACATCACAGAGGTCTGGACCAGCTGAGACAACGGGTCTACGTCACAGAGGTCTGGACCAGCACCGACCATCACCTGCATCATGGCCCTGTTGAGGCTCCAAGAGGCCGAAGTAGCTCTTCACTGTAGAACTGGTCCAGACCTGGTCCAGATACATGCTACAGCGCTATATAATAAATGATGTGTTCATTAAACTAGCAGCAGTATATAAAGTTCTTATAATCAGCTCCACCTTTACCAGCTGCAACATTAAATGTGTGATTTTAGTAAGAATGATCAGAAAAGTCTTATGATTCATCCTTTTCCCTTTTGCTGAAACTGAAAACAAAAACTGAATTGCTCGCTGGCAAAAATTTAGATATGGATTGTTCTAATATGGTCAACAAAATACAACAAATTATTGTACAATTTACACGGATAATTAAACTAAAAGCAAGAAAGAATGATCTTCCCTGGTTAAACAAATTTATTCTGAAACTCATGAAAGAGCGAGATCACTCTTTGAAATGATCAATTAAATTAGGACACAACAGACACCAAGTTATTCATTGAAAAATAGGGTAGTGAAAGAAATAAGAAAATCTAGAGCTAACTTGTTCGTTACTGCTTTGAATACTGCTAGGGGGAATTCTAAAATAACCTGGAATTATATTAAGAAACTATTGGGTGATTCCCAAAGAAACAAAACAAAACTAATGCAAATTCAATTAAATGGTAATATCCTGACGATGATGGCTGCTGCTTTTAATAACTACTTCATTGAGTCTGTGTCCGAAATCTCTGATAAATTTACAGTAAAACAAAGGTGGGAATACTACAACGCAGTCCTTTACCTTTACAAATATTACTGAGACCAAAGTAATCGATTTAATTCAATCACTCAACCATCTAAAGCAAAGGATGTTTTTGGAATGGATACGAACATGCTCAGAGATTTAGGTTCAGCTCTCGCCGCTCCCACCGCCTCAATCATTAATCTTTCAATTTCATCGGGTCACTTTCCAAAGGCCTGGAAATCTGCTATTGTTACCCCTGTCTTTAAATCCGGTGACTCAACTTCTCTACACAACTACCGCCCAATCAGCATTCTGACGGCCATTTCCAAAATCTCAGAAAAATGGGTGGCACAGCAGATTGTCCATCACTTAACCAGCAGCTCCCCCTCTCTCCACGCCAGGCAGTTTGGTTTCAGATCCAAGCTTTCCACTGAGATGGCTGCATGCCTCTTTATTGAGGAAATGAAATCCTTTCTAGATAAGGGTGGAGCTGTAGGGGCGGTGTTTTTGGATCTAAGGAAAGCATTTCATACAGTAAATCACTCTGTTCTTCTTCTCTCACAACGCTGTGAGCTGGATTGAGTCATATCTGCGTGATCGAACACAATCTGTATTAGTTAACAACTGCAGATCTGACTCTCTTAGGCTAACCTCTGGAGTCCCTCAGGGGTCCATATTAGGCCCCCTTTTATTTAGTCTTTATATTAATGATTTGCCCACTGTTTGTCCTGAAGCTGAATGCTTAATGTATGCAGACGACACGGTTTTCTTTGTTCATGGTCGTACCAAAGACACTGTTGCCGCTAAACTCAATAAAACAATGTCCTGTGTCACAGCTTGGTTACAGGAATGCTGTCTGCAGCTAAACCTTTCTAAAACTGTAGGCATGTATTTCACTAAAATAAATAGAGTATCACCAGACCCCGACATGCATGTTAATGGAGAAAAAAATACAGATTGTCAGCCAGTATAAATACCTTGGGTTAATAATAGATTCACAGCTTTCCTTTAAAGCCCATATTGACAAATTGTGTAAAAAAAATCAAATGAAATCTCGCAAATTTCTGTGCAATTCAAAATGACATGTCAACTGAAGCCGCAAAAATGTACTTGCATTCAATGATTCTCAGTCATTTCAACTATTGCCAAACCAGTTGGTCTCAGGCTGGTCAGAGTGCACAAAACCCACAGGAAGTCTTATACAAACAAGCAGTTAAAGTTATGGATAAAAACCTAGGAAACTATCATCACTGTGCAATCTTAAAAAAACACTGTATCTTAAACTGGGAGAGTCTTCAGACATTTGCAGACTTAAAATTGATTTATAAAGTACTGCATAAACTGGCTCCGGATCCTCTGGCAGAGTTCATCAGCCAAAGAAACAGCACTGAACGAGTCACTCGAGGCTCCGTCAGAGGTGACTGTTCGAGTCCTCTGAGCAGGACTTTCAGTCAGTCGGCTGGTCAGTGAGGAGCTCAGGACCTGAGGAGGTTAAAGTAGCTCCAACATACAAGGACTTCACAAAAAAATGAAAATGTGGCTCATCAACACTGACAGCTGCCAACACTAAAAGACAAGCCTGTTGTGGTGTTTGATGTTGGAACCAAATGTTATGTCATATTTTCTGAATTGTATAGCAAGTGTTTACATATGTATTTCATTGTTTGTCCAGTTTTTTAATTGTAGATGTATTTTATTGCCTTTTTACATCATGGATGAAAACAGATGAAAACTAGCCTTCTGGCTAACTCTGGATTTTTTAAACCAGGTATAATCATGTGTTTTATGAAGTTGCACTGTCCCCTTTTAAATGAACTAAACTAAACATTAATAAACGACTGGCTCATAAAGCGACTCGTCCATAAAGCAGGCTGGAAAACAAGTGTTTCACAAAGGTGATTAGCTCAGTGAAATAAGTCTGAATCTAATAAGGAAAATATCACATTTCATATGTGATATTTTTGTTTTCCACAAAAAATGTCCACATGTGAATTCATCACAAATGTCCCAAAACAACTGTGCTGTATGAAGTGTGAGACATTAAAGCAGTTATGATCATTTTCATATACAGACTGTCAAAAGTCAATAATAAAGAACATAAACAACACAAACATGAGAAACAGTGTTTTACATGCAACAGTGTTTATTATTCTCATGATGTCATGGAAACAATACACATTATACAATTATCCAAAACAAATACAAATCTTTAGAAATTAAAAAAATATAAATTTTCATCATCTGGATATTTTTTTTTTCTAGCTGCCATCTGATTCACTAAATATTGAAAGAACACAGTTAGATTTGACAGTCAGGCTGTTGGTGGCAGCGACATTAAAGGAACAGTGACATGTTTCAGGAAACACTCGTCAGCCATCTTGTGCCGCTGAAATACTCCGGACTGGATCTCACAGTATTTGTAACATCCGGCTCTGATGCTGGCTGCTGTCTAATGGGCCAGTTTCTACACCTGCTCCCTTGTTCTCATCCTCGTAGCTTAGCATCAGCCGCTACCAGTGTCAACGCTATGCGTCAGATCAGTCTCCACATCCACAAATTCACACAGAACCATTCACAAATATATTTTCTCTCTCTCCACAAAATTATTTTTCAATGCACACAAAAATAGTTATTGCTGTATATAAATGTTAAAAGAATCCACATAAAAGTTTTATAAACATTTCTGATGCACACAAATATGACTTGTTTTAAAAATATGTAATAAAAATCCACTAATACTTGTATTTAAAAGTATTTGCAGATTTCGTTAAAAACACATTTGGATGATGTTACATTTATGTACAAACTGTTGAACCTGCATTTACAAACTGCTGGTCATGTGTGAACGTCACTGTATCTGTGAGGGTTTTATGCACCGATCCACAAACGCATTTATTTCAGCAGTAACCAATCAGACGTCTCCCTTATCAGCCAATCACGTGAGCGTGTCCCCAGGAGGGATCGAGTTGCCTCATACACAGGGTGAACACCAACAGGGAAAGTAGTCAGACAGCTAGCTTTGGTGAAGTGGTCCAAACAGTCAACTTGTTCATCCAGCTGAGTGTTGAAACGATCAAATGTCCAATCGAAGCAAAGAGATACAGCAACTGGACCGAAGGTTTCACCACCATGTTGAAGGAGAGACCACCAGCACCTGCTGTGTTGCTATTTGACAGCTGGTTAATGCTAACGCTAGCTAATGTTGGGTAACCCTAGCTAATGTTGGCTAATGCTGGCTAACGTTGGCTAACCCTAGCTAATATTGGCTAACGCTAGCTAATGTTGGCTAACCCTAGCTAATGTTGGCTAATGCTGGCTAATGTTGGCTAACCCTAGCTAATGTTGGCTAATGCTGGCTAATGTTGGCTAAGTACCCTAGCTAATGTTGGCTAATGCTGGCTAATGTTGGCTAACCCTAGCTAATATTGGCTAACGCTAGCTAATGTTGGCTAACCCTAGCTAATGTTGGCTAATGCTGGCTAATGTTGGCTAACCCTAGATAATATTGGCTAACGCTAGCTAATGTTGGCTAATGCTGGCTAATGTTGGCTAACCCTAGCCAATATTGGCTAACGCTAGCTAATGTTGGCTAATACTGGCTAATGTTGGCTAACCCTAGCTAGTATTGGCTAACGCTAGCTAATGTTGGCTAACCCTAGCTAATGTTGACTAATGCTGGCTAATGTTGGCTGACTCTAGCTAATGCTGGCTAATGCTGGCTAATGTTGGCTGACTCTAGCTAATGCTGGCTAATGCTGGCTAATGTTGGCTAACCCTAGCTAATGCTGGCTAATGCTAGCGGGCTGATGTTGGCTTAGCTAGAAGTTTGTTAACCAGATGATTTCTGTGTCCGTCAGCTGAATGAGGTCTGGTTTACTGTATAACATTTTCCTTTTGGTTTCAGTCAAAGTAAACACATAGCTAACATTAGCTAGCGTTAGCCAGCTGTCATTACTAATCTATCAAGCTAACACAGGCTGGTCATGTCTCCTCTGGCAAAGTAGTTCGGTGAGACATTAACACTTGAAGCCACGGCATTGATTCTCCATGACAATATTAACTTACTTAACTTAGCTAATGTAAAATAGCAGCAGGCCCGGTGCTGTCGGTCTGTCCTTAAACATCGTGGATGAAACCTTCAGTCCAGTCGTATCTCTTTGGATTATTTTGTTGATCTTTACAGACGTATCTGCCATCGTTTAAGTGTTTCAACTTTTAGCTGGATGCACAACTCAAATGTCTGAACCTCTCTGACGAAGCTAGCTGTCCTCTGTATACATCCATGTAGCTACCGGTTGCTAATGTTTTCCACGTTCACCCTGTGCATGACGCAAATCGAACCCTTGAGGGGAAATGCTCATGTGATTGAGCACTGAACATCCAAATGTGTTTTTGATGAAACTTGCAAACACTTCTAAAAACAAATATTTGTGGATTTCTATTATATTTATTTAAAACCAGATATATTTTTGTGCATCAGAAATATATTTGTTTTTTGATGTGGATTTTTTTCTACATTTATATACAACAATAACTATTCCTGTAGTATGTAAATTTCCCCACTGTGGGACTAATAAAGGAATATCTTATCTTATCTTATCTTATACAGTATAAATCACAAAATGGGGGCGGCAGTAGCTCAGTCTGTAGGGAGTTGTCTTGGTAACCGGAGGGTCACCGGTTCAAGTCCCGACATGGACCAAGAACTGAGTGTGAACTGGTAGCTGGAGAGGTGCCAGTTTACCTCTTGGGCACTGCTGAGATGCCCCTGAGCAAGGCACCAAACCCCCAACTGCTCTGGGCGCTTGTCAGGAGCAGCCCCCTCACTCTGACATCTCTCCATTGACATGTATATGTACTGTGTGAACAACAGAGTGTAAAACTGAATTTCCCCACTGTGGGACTAATAAAGGAATATCTTTCTTTCTTTCTTTCTTTCTTTCTTTCTTTCTTTCTTTCTTTCTTTCTTTCTATGACCTACAGACCCAATATGTGTGCTAGCACTTATCACACTCTGGTGTAAATAAAGAGTAGCATGTCTCTTTTCAATGAATCGTCACTTCCTCACCGGTTGGCGACATGTAACCATGGTAACCTGTACCAACGTCATGGGACCAAAATGGCGGTTTGAGAGAAACAAATTCGGAATGAACATAGAATATACATCACGCTTAGCCAAATGAAATCTTATACTTACAGTTAAATTAAAGCGTTATTGATATTACTGAGCTGTCTGTCAACGTCTGTTATGAATGTTGTTACTGCTGCATCGTATTGTGGGATATTTATGCCGCCATAGTGTCCAGTATTGTACACTGTAATATTTTACCAGAAATAGTATGCAATTTGCATACTGTCAGTTTCATACTATAGTTTCTGACATACTGAAATATCTCACTCACTGTTTTAGGGACTAAATAGTTTAGTGAGCAGAAAATTTTAGACGTAACCACAGATATGAAACAGAGATTCAGAGGGTTTACTGGAATGTTGGACTGTTCCTTTAGCCTTCGTATCAGGTAACACCAAAAACAAAATAAATGACTAAAAAAGTAACATGAATCACTGTAAAGTACATTTAAAGTTGAGTTTAGTGCCAGGCTAATTATTGATAGGCTGCTATCAGTGCTCGGTTTCATATTTAGGCCTCAGTATTAATCAGCTGAAAGATGCCTGTACAGTACGAAGGGCTCAATACGCAGTACGACAGGGACCACTCAGCATTCAGACAGGAAATAAGGTGCACTACATAGTAAAAGACTTCCAGTCTCTTGACTAAATACCATCAATGAAAGGTCCCAGATGTCCCAGGAGGACGAGTGTTGTGTTACGTCAACTACAAACCTCTAAATAGTGTTTTTGTGGCTTCGGTGCAACAGGATGTACAAAGGGAGAGCTGTGTGCCATCAGTGTGCTCCATGAAGCTATAACTTTGAAACCACTGAGTGTTTTACTTGATTACTGTGATAACTGCGATGCTACTGGTGTCTTATCGTCATAGTAACAGTCCCGTGGCAGCAGACTGGATGTGGATGCGGATCGCTGATCGGGGGGTCCAGATTAGACCGCCTGCGGTCGGTAGCGGAAGCGTACGTCGGCGGCCGGCAGCAGGACGCCCAGTCCGGCCCTGCTGCAGTCCACCGTGGCTCTGGGCTGATTCTCCTCCAGCTGCAGGTCGAAGTAGAGCAGCAGGACACACAGGAACTGCTTGATCTCGTTAACGGCGAAGTGTCGCCCGGGACACATGGTGGAGCCGGAACCGAACGGCATGAAGTAATACTTCAGCCTCTGACCGTCTTTAACGAAGTCGGTCTTCACTCTGCCGTCCTGCAGGTAGCGGTCGAACCGGAACGACTGACGGAGACAACCAACAATAATGGGCTGTTGGCTGTGGAACCACCACCAGGTAGAACCACCAGGCGGGACCACCACCAGGCGGGACCACCACCAGGTGGAACCACCACCAGGCGGGACCACCACCAGGCGGGATCACCACCAGGCGGGACCACCACCAGGCGGGATCACCACCAGGCGGGACTACCACCAGGCGGGACCACCACCAGGCGGGACCACCACCAGGTGGGACCACCACCAGGCGGGACCACCACCAGGCGGAACAACCACCAGGCGGGACCACCACCAGGCGGGACCACCACCAGGTGGAACCACCAGGCGGAAACACCACCAGGCGGGACCACCACCAGGCGGGACCACCACCAGGCGGGACCACCACCAGGTGGAACCACCAGGCGGGACCACCACCAGGCGGGACCACCACCAGGCGGGACCACCACCAGGTGGAACCACCAGGCGGAAACACCACCAGGCGGGACCACCACCAGGTGGATTTGGACCACGTTAATGAAAACATTCAACAAATTAAAATGTCAGGTAATGATTCATATTTTAACTTTTATAATTAAAGGTTAATGACAAACATTTTAGAACCATTTTTTGTTATATTGACATTAAATTAATTAATTGAAATTCTCATCTATCGATCCATCTATCTGTCTATCTATCAATCTATCTCTCTATCTCTCTATCCATCTATCTCTCTATCTATCTATCTCTCTATCTATCCTTCAACTTCATAATGTTTAATGAGTAAATGAATGGCAATGTGTATCAGAGATGATTGCTAGGTGATTGCTAGGTGATTGCTAGGTGATTGACAGGTGATTGCTAGGTGATTGACAGGTGATTGATAGGTGATTGACAGGTGATTGATAGGTGATTGACAGGTGATTGACAGGTGATTGCTAGGTGATTGCTAGGTGATTGACAGGTGATTGATAGGTGATTGACAGGTGATTGACAGGTGATTGCTAGGTGATTGACAGGTGATTGATAGGTGATTGACAGGTGATTGACAGGTGATTGCTAGGTGATTGACAGGTGATTGATAGGTGATTGACAGGTGATTGACAGGTGATTGCTAGGTGATTGACAGGTGATTGCTAAGTGATTGACAGGTGATTGATAGGTGATTGCTTGGTGATTGATAGGTGATTGACAGGTGATTGATAGGTGATTGCTAGGTGGTTGACAGGTGATTGCTAGGTGATTGATAGGTGATTGCTGGGTGATTGCTAGGTGATTGACAGGTGATTGATCTGAATCCAGCCATACCTGTGGCTCTTCGTAGATCTCGGGGTCCATGTGCATGCTCTGAGGGTAGAGGGCGACGATGTCTCCTTCCCTGACGGCCACTGAGCGCTCGCCGTCCAGTCGCAGCCTGAAGTCCTCCTGAGCCACGCGGATGTTCATGGAGGCCGAGGACAGACGAAGGCTCTCGTTGATGGCGCTCTCTGTGGACAGAGGTCACATGTTTCACTACGTCTAAGAGGGGCGGAGCCTGTGGCCGGCGGCAGAGGAAACCCACATACCCAGATAAACCAGCTTCTCCAGCTGGTCTCTGCTGAACGTCGCATCTCTGTCGCCGCTGAACTGGACTTCGCTGAGTCTCAGGACGTCATGGATCTCCTGGCGGACGACCTGCAGAGCGTCAGGGTGACTCACCAGATAGTACGTGGCCCAAAAGGTGGCAGGGACAGTGTTTGCCACGGACGCCCAGAGGATGGCTAAGTGATGAGCTGAAACACACCGAAGAGTCACCGAAGCTGTATGAGAGGAGGTGACCAACCCTGAAACTGAAGCAATATAAGCAGGTCTTGTATAGTAATAAAACTAACATCAAGGACCCTTAACCCTTATATTTAACCTTTGCCTTAACATTAACCCTTAGATTTAACATTTACCTTAACATTAACCCTTAGATTTAACATTTACCTGAACATTAACCCTTATATTTAACCTTTACCTTAACATTAAGCCTTAGATTTATCATGTACCTTAACATTAACCCTTATATTTAACCTTTACCTGAACATTAACCCTTATATTTAACCTTTACCTTAACATTAACCCTTATATTTAACATTTACATGAACATTAACCCTTATATTTAACCTTTACCTTAACATTAACCCTTAGATTTATCATGTACCTTAACATTAACCCTTATATTTAACCTTTACCTTAACATTAACCCTTATATTTAACATTTACCTGAACATTAACCCTTATATTTATTCCTTATTAACCCTTAGATTTATCATGTACCTTAACATTAACCCTTAGATTTATCATGTACCTTAACATTAACCCTTAGATTTATCATGTACCTTAACATTAACCCTTAGATTTATCATGTACCTTAACATTAACCCTTAGATTTATCATGTACCTTAACATTAACCCTTAGATTTATCATGTACCTTAACATTAACCCTTAGATTTATCATGTACCTTAACATTAACCCTTAGATTTATCATGTACCTTAACATTAACCCTTCCCTCTCCTCCTGTGGTTCCTCTCTGCTTTAGTATCTCAGCCAGCAGCCCCTCGGCTGTCCTCTCCTTCTCATCTCCAGACAGCTTTCTGGATCTTTCTGCAGGTTTTGTCTCAAAGTGACGTTCTAGTTGTTATCTTTGATTACAGCCTTAATTTTTGCAAACTAAGCTCACAGCTTTACCACCAAGCTTATGACTTATTAAAGACGTGGTTCTGGAGGGACCGCCGCCTGTGGACTCGGACTGGACCGGGTTTGAGTGCCTCTGGACGGGGGAGGGGTCCACGGCAGCACTCACTGCTCGATGAGAGTCTCCAGAAACACCAGAGAGTCGCAGATTTGTCTCTGGAGGGTCTGAAAACTAAATATAGAGATGAAGGTCCTAAGTCGACAACACTGACGCCTCAGCAGGAGACGCTGCTTCAAACTCAGGTCAGTTTACATCAATGTCAAGTATGACAGGAAGCAGCACACTAACAATACATGAGCATTTCAAAATAAAAGCTATTTTCTTTACTGTTTTTGTAGCTTCATAGGGTAAATTGTGTGGTTTGACTGAGACCTCACGGACCGGACAGAACCATCACCGTATAATACCCAGGTCCGCCCTAGCGTGACCCTGGTTTGACCCAGCAAAGCTGAAGGGGTCAACATGGGTTAACCCTTTCAAATACACAGTCAACCCTGGTCGCGACCTCGGTGTGAAAGGGTGTGTTATGAGTAATGCTGATTTAAAGCCGTCATGAAAGTGCAGCGGGATTCTCTTTCCTAAGTCATGTTCATCTTATCTTATCTTATCTTCAGTCCTTATGAATTGTCCTTCACATCGTTCCTTTACCTCGTGGTTAGGAAAAAAACCACAGGAGGTCCTGTTTTTCACTGCTGAGCTGCAGCCTGAAGGTGAGCGTCTGCCCGTGTCCGAGGGTTTTTGGATGATTCAGTATGTTGAATCGCACGTCGGAGAGAGAAATCACTCTGATCAGTGAGGAAAAGCAAGTCAGTGACTAAGGTCAACATTCTTCATCTTCACCTCATCAGATCGCTCCAGCAGATATTTTCACAGCTACATGATCATCTGGAACGAAGCTAAGCGCGAGCGACAGTGGTGTGAAAATGGTCGACAGACGCTGCTTTGTTTCGCGTATGTATCAAAACACTGACTTGCACATCTGCTGTCCTGGTCTTCCTGTTTCCTTTTTGAACGAAGAACTCAAACTACCGCCACCTGCTGGTGTGGAGAGTTGTCTCCTTTCACGCAGGTGCAGAGCGTATGTGCTACCTGGCCGTCGGCTGCTGTCTCTGGCCAAGACAAACGAGACGGGAGGCGAGTCAACAGCCGGCCTTTGTCTCTACTAGTGGATGTCAGGTTGGAGTGTCTGGGTCTTCAGTTTCTTTCACCCATGACCACCATCATTGCTGAACCTCAACCAAGTAGTTCTGGTTGCTGTACCTGACCAGACCTGTACCACAGAGGTAGCAGATCAGGATCGCTCACACGAGTGACTCAGAAGCAGTCCTACCTCCTTTATCAACGTCCCTCACCCCATACTGCTCAAACAGCTCCAAACGCCTCCTGATGAACTGCGAGGTGTCGGACCAATTCGACATCTTGTGTGGCAGGAAGTAGCTGATGAGCTTGTCGCGGATTGCCTTGGTCTGCCCCAACAGCCAGATGGGGATCTGAGCAATGAGATGTGGAAACATGTTGTCAAACTTGACAAAGTCCTCCCTCAGCACACCCATCCCGCTGTGGCGGCGGGCGGATGCTGGCCGGCCGTACAGGGTGAGGAAGGTGGCCTCGAACATGACCGAGCTACAGAACTCGTAGATGCTGCCACTCTTCCAGCCACTGTCCTCCCCCAGGTGGTCCTGACGAAACACCATCATGAGATTACCCATCATGCTGTCTGTCAGGGTGGAGAGGTTCTCTCCCTGGAGGAGGCGGAAGCCGTTTTGGATCTGCTCCATCAGGACGGGGAACTTCTCCGCGATGGGCGAGTAGCCGAAGGTGACGGGTACCACGCTGTTGGTGAACTTGTGGAAGTCCAGCTGGCGGCCATGTCTGATGATGCTTGGGTAGAGTAGAGGGTCCATGATGAAGGTCATGTATTTACCTGCAGGGAGAGGATGCACACTAATAATAATTATAATAATGTTTTACTATTTTCCCTGGTTCAAGCAGTTTAGCTTTATTTACTTCTCATCTCGTTCTACTTATTTACTCGTCCCTCAAAGAATTTGCAATGTTGTGATCACAACAATTTATGTCAATTCAACCAATCCCTGTGGTTTTGCCTAAACACTACAACCTTTCTGCAGATTTGATGGGTCACAGCAGTCCCCCACACCAAAGTTACCAAACTCTGGACCTGGACTATGAAACCGGTTCAACATATCCAGGGTATCTTCTCGTTACCCCTTATCCCCTAAGTGGTCCTCCGACTTTGGTTATCAACTCGGTAAACCAACCCAAGGTTTCTCCATTTGCTTTTAAGTGCGTACATGTGTGTTCACGTGAAAGGGGCGGGGTTTGCAGCATCTGACCAATCACAAACATGGACAAGTCTACCATCATGATAGTGGATTATCTTACAAACTAGATTAATCGACAAATGCAAAGAAGTTAAACACATAATCTGGACTGAAATAACACTGTTGAAGCTGTTAAATGCAGGAAGGATGGCTGGCAGAAGAAAAAATTAAATTAACATAATTAATTTAACAGAATACTGTTAAATTAATACTGTACTCTATGTCTAGTCGTCTAAATGGGGCGGTGATATATAAATAGCTTTCAGAGTGTAACGGCTGAATGGATTACACCTCATTATGACCTTTGACAACACTGTGGTGTGTTCGACTATATCAGCCTTCTGTCAGCTCCGACTCTGGCAGTCTGAAACGGACTTGACAGAAAACGCAGATACAAGAACACAATTCAAAGCGGTGATCACCTACAGCATCCAGCCAGCTGTCCTTCCTGCATCTGTCAGTTTAAATGTTGTTTATACAGTATATACAGCATGTAAGGGATAATGTACAGCGAGCCAGTCAGAACTACAATAACCTGCTAGCTGGTCAGTAGCTCATCACACTCGGTAACAAGCTACTGAAGAAATCATAATCTGACCCAAACGGTCCTCTACAGTCCGACACCAGCAGAATGAATGTCGCTGAGCTGAACACCAACCTGCCATCTGTACTGTGAATATGTCTCCAAACGTCTTCCTCTGGTCTTCCAGGAAAGTGTGAGCGTCTCGTCCAAACTCCAGAGCTTTCCCGATGAAAGGAATCCAGCCGGTGATGAGCGGAGGTTCACCGTCTCTCCTGCAAAACACACAAAGTCATCCCACAAACTGTCATTCATCATTTATCTATGAAGCATCTCATCACTGTCTGAATTAAGCCTAGTTCCTCTGTTTCTCAGTTTGTCTGCCTTACCACCTCGACCAACCTCACAGCCTCAACTTGTAACTCCCTCTTAATACAAACACCATATACTGTAAGTCAGCATTTAGGAGAAAAAGGGGTGGGGTTAGGGTGAAGGTTCATTTTTCAAGAGGTGACAAGAACGCCGCCATGTTGCAGGTCTCCAGTCTGTATCGTCAGCAGGCTGGTTGGCTCGGCTGAGTTACAGATACGACAGTACAGACGGTAAAGGAGTGAAGCTCTACTTCACTGCTCGCCGTCACTGTTTCACAATCATCTCAAGGACTTGTGGTCTACGCAGAACCTGGTCCTGCTCCAGGGTTCTTCCTGCTAAAAGGTAAATCTCAGTAAAATCAAGGTACAAAACCCTGTAATGTACACATTTTCAAAGGGACTCTGCTCATCTGTCCTCAAAGCTGATTGCTACACACAAACAAGGTAGAAGTGAGCATAACAGTTTTTGGCCAAAGATTCAAAAATGTTGGGCACCCTGGACCTCAAACCCCCAGAAGGCACAACTAGACCACACTGTCAACCATCAGACCAAATCTGAAGATCCTACGTTGAACCATCTCGAGCAGACTAATTCACTGCAAACTTGGTTCCCTCACAGCTGTGGGAGTGAGCTATGGTCTGAAGGTCTTAGGTGCCTCAAGGCGTGATAACCTTGAGACCTCCTTCCTTCTTCCGACTGAAGAAGGAGGCCTTCTGGGATATGTTATCTCGGAGGACTCCGGAGGCGGTTGCAAGGTACCGACAGGCCAAAACGGTGGCAGCTCTTCACTCTCGCAAGGATCCTGGAAGGGGCCTGGGAAAAGGCCCATCCAGTCTACATGTGGTTTGTGGACTTGGAGGAAGCGTATGACCGGGTCCCTCAGGGGATACCATGGGAGGTGCTGCAGGAGTATGGGGTGAAGGGGTCACTGCTCAGGGCCATCCAATCTCTGTACTCTCAAAGCAAGAGCTGCGTTTGAGTTCTCAGCAGTAAGTCGGACTCATTTCTGGCCTCCACAGGGTTGCACTTTGAGGGTTTGCAGATTGGTGTGCTGAAGATCTCATCAGTGCCTTCTGCACATGATGTGGTTCTGCTGGCATCATCGGTCTGGGACCTCCAGCACTCACTGGATCGGTTCACAGTGTCAAGCAGCTGGGATGAGGATCAGCACCTCAAATCTGAGGCCATGGTTCTCAGCAGGAAACCAATGGATTGCCTACTACGGGAAGGGAATCAGTCTTTACCCAAGTGAAGGACTTCATGTACCTCGGGATCTTGTTTGCAAGTGAGGGGACGATGGAGCGTGAGTTTGGCGGGAGGGGAGTATAAAGTACACAGAGGGGAGTATAAAGTACACAGAGGGGAGTATAAAGTACACAGAGGGCAGTATTAAGTACACAGAGGGCAGAAAGACACAGAGGCAGAAAAGACACAGAGGGCAGAAAAGACACAGGGGCAGAACAGACACAGGGGGGAAAAGACACAGAGGGAAAAGACACAGGGGCAGAAAAGACACAGAAAAAACACAGAGGGCAGAACAGACGGGGAAAAAGACAAGGGCAGAAAAACACAGCAGAACAGACACAGAGGGAAAAAGACACAAAAAAAGACACAGAGGGCAGAAAAGAACAAGGGAGAAAAGACACAGAGGGCAGAAAAGACACAGAGGGCAAAAAACACAGAGGCAAAAAGACACAGAGGAGTATAAAGTACACAGAGGGCAGTATAAAGTACACAGAGGGCAGTATAAAGTACACAGAGGGCAGTATAAAGTACACAGAGGGCAGTATAAAGTACACAGAGGGCAGTATAAAGTACACAGAGGGGAGTATAAAGTACACAGAGGGCAGTATAAAGTACACAGAGGGCAGTATAAAGTACACAGAGGGCAGTATAAAGTACACAGAGGGCAGTATAAAGTACACAGAGGGGAGTATAAAGTACACAGAGGGCAGTATAAAGTACACAGAGGGGACTATAAAGTACACAGAGGGGACTATAAAGTACACAGAGGGCAGTATAAAGTACACAGAGGGCAGTATAAAGTACACAGAGGGCAGTATAAAGTACACAGAGGGGACTATAAAGTACACAGAGGGGAGTATAAAGTACACAGAGGGCAGTATAAAGTACACAGAGGGCAGTATAAAGTACACAGAGGGCAGTATAAAGTACACAGAGGGCAGTATAAAGTACACAGAGGGCAGTATAAAGTACACAGAGGGGAGTATAAAGTACACAGAGGGCAGTATAAAGTACACAGAGGGCAGTATAAAGTACACAGAGGGCAGTATAAAGTACACAGAGGGCAGTATAAAGTACACAGAGGGCAGTATAAAGTACACAGAGGGCAGTATAAAGTACACAGAGGGCAGTATAAAGTACACAGAGGGCAGTATAAAGTACACAGAGGGCAGTATAAAGTACACAGAGGGCAGTATAAAGTACACAGAGGGCAGTATAAAGTACACAGAGGGCAGTATAAAGTACACAGAGGGCAGTATAAAGTACACAGAGGGCAGTATAAAGTACACAGAGGGCAGTATAAAGTACACAGAGGGGAGTAAACTGACCTCTTCCTCCGGCCGCGGACGCAGAGAATCAGGCAGAGCAGACCGAGCAGCAGCACCAGGAGCGGGGACATTTTTCTCTCTGTGTCCGGAGAGACGAGAACCACGACCACGACCAGCACCAAGACCGATACCCCTACGCACTGCATCCGGCCCAGACCTTCAAAATAAAGTCCTTGCTGCTGCAACAGCGTGGTACCGCGGCGGAGGTTATTCTGCTGGCGATATGTGAAATATAGAAATATATCTGAATAATCGCTGAATTCTTATTACTACATCTGTCACAGAAACAAGCCGCTGAATTAAAAAAATACAATATATTAAAAGTGTAACGGTTCATGATGCAATTCATTACCCATCTTACGAGGTTCAGATACATGGGGCTTTTATTGTGAAGGCCACGTCTTTCTGTTTCCGGTCCCATAGCCTTCTCTGGTTGCAGAGACCCCTCCTTTAGGTAATATCATAAAAATTAACTACAATAAGATACTACTTCTATTACTACTATTAGTAATTATAACAGTTCCTAATTATTTGTTTGTCTTTTAGGTAACATGATGAATAATGACAATAATAAGTAATAACACAATTACAATATTATTAATAAGAGTACTAACAATAAGATGACAGTAATAATGTCTCTCTTTTTCTATATATTGAACCTTTCAAACAAAGCTTTAAATAAAAACAAAAAAGATGTAAAATGTAAACGTAAAGAAAGTTGAGCAGTCAGATAAAACCAGATAATAATATGATAATAATAATAAAGCGTGGAGTTATTCCAGTATGATGATATCATGGCTCCCTGTTGTTCTCTGGCCGTTGTCATGGTTTCCTGTCGTAGTGACGTCTCTCCTCACATTCCTGACAGAAGCTGTTCAAGTAGCAGCAGCTCTTCAAGGCCTCCAGCAGCATCTGTGAGTCATTACTGAGACATTCAGTGTTACAACACATCAGTGGGAGAACAAGGAGGCCAACAGGGCTGAACTCCCGGTTCAACTACCGGCTGAACTCCCGGTTCCCGTTCAACTACGGGCTGAACTACCGGCTGAACTACTGGTTCAACTACCGGTTCAACTACCGGCTGAACTACCGGTTCAACTAACGGTCAACTACCGGCTCAACTACCGGCTGAACTACTGGTTCAACTAACCGGGCTGAACTACCGGCTGAACTACTGGTTCAACTACCGACTGAACTACCGGTTCAACTAACGGTTCAACTACCGGTAACTACCGCTGAACTACTGGTTCAACTACCGGCTGAACTTTTGGTTCAACTACCGGCTGAACTCCCGGTTCAACTACCGGCTCAACTACTGGTTCAACTCCCGGTTCAACTACCGGCTGAACTACCTGTTCAACTCCCGGTTCAACTACCGGCTGAACTACCGGCTGAACTACTGGTTCAACTACCGGCTGAACTACCGGTTCAACTAACGGTTGAACTACCGGCTGAACTACTGGTTCAACTACCGGTTCAACTACCGGCTGAACTACCGGTTCAACTACCGGTTCAACTACCGGCTGAACTACCGGTTGGTCACCGGCGAACTACCGGCCTGTAACTACCGGCTGAACAACTAACGGTTCAACTACCGGCTGAACTACTGGTTCAACTACCGGCTGAACTACCAGCTGAACTACTGGTTCAACTACCGGCTGAACTACCGGTTCAACTAACGGTTCAACTACCGGCTGAACTACCGGTTCAACTAACCCGGTTGAACTCCCGGTTCAACTACCGGCTGAACTACCAGCTGAACTACTGGTTCAACTAACGGCTGAACTAACGGTTGAACTAACGGTTCAACTACCGGCTGAACTACCTGCCGGTTCAACTACGGGCTGAACTACCAGCTGAACTAATGGTTCAACTAACGGCTGAACTAAGCAACTAACGGTTCAACTAACGGCTGAACTAACTGGTTCAACTAACGGTTCAACTACCGGCTGAACTACCTCCCGTTCAACTACCGGAAAACTGAACTACCGGCTGAACTAACGGTTTAACTACCGGTTCAACTAACGGCTGAACTAATGGCTGAACTAACGGTTTAACTACCGGTTCAACTATAGTAACTAACGGCTGAACTAACGGTTTAACTAACGGTTCAACTAACGGCTGAACTAACCGGTTCAACTAACGGTTCAACTACCGGCTGAACTAATGGTTTAACTAACGGTTCAACTAACGGCCAACTAACGGCAACTAACGGTTTAACTAGTTCACACCGCAACTTGGCTCAAGGTTTCAGCCACACCCACCACAAGGCAACAAACAAGGCACAGCGAACACGGAACACCGCAACAACCACAAGCAACAACTAACGGCAACGGCGAACAGGCAACAACCCACCCTTAACTAATCCGCCCCCCCCCACGCCCCACCCCCCCCAGCCCTCCCCTCGCCCCCTCCCCCCCCCCCTCCCCCACCCTCCACCCCCCCCCCCCCCCCCCCCCCCCCCCCCCCCCCCCCCCCCCCCCCCCCCCCGCCCCCGTATACAACTAAGATGGATGTCTTAGAATAACGTTATATGGTGTTAGAATGTATATTTAATCTTGCTGACTAACGGTTCAACTAACGGCTGAACTAACGGCTGAACTACTGGTTCAACTAACGGCTGAACTAACCGGTTCTAACTAACGGTTCAACTAATGGCTGAACTACTGGTTCAACTACCGGTTCAACTAACGGCTGAACTAACGGTTCAACTAACGGCTTAACTAACGGTTCAACTAACGGCTGAACTAATGGTTGAACTCCGGTTCAACTAACGGCTGAACTAACGGTTTAACTACCGGTTCAACTAACGGCTGAACTAATGGCTGAACTAACGGTTTAACTAACGGTTCAACTACCGGCTGAACTAACGGTTTAACTAACGGTTCAACTACCGGCTGAACTAACTGGTTTAACAACGGTTTAACTAACGGTTCAACTAACTGATACGGCTTAACTAACGGTTCAACTACCGGCTGAACTAACGGTTTAACTAACGGTTCAACTAACGGCTGAACTAATGGCTGAACTAACGGTTTAACTAACGGTTCAACTAACGGCTGAACTAACGGTTTAACTAACGGTTCAACTAACGGCTGAACTAATGGCTGAACTAACGGTTTAACTAACGGTTCAACTACCGGCTGAACTAACGGTTTAACTACCGGTTCAACTAACGGCTGAACTAACGGTTTAACTAACGGTTCAACTAACGGCTGAACTAATGGCTGAACTAACGGTTTAACTAAGGGTTCAACTAACGGCTGAACTAATGGCTGAACTAACGGTTTAACTAACGGTTCAACTAACGGCTGAACTAACGGCTGAACTAACGGTTTAACTAACGGTTCAACTAACGGCTGAACTAATGGCTGAACTAACGGTTTAACTAACGGCTAACTAACGGTTTAACTAACGGTTCAACTACCGGCTGAACTAATGGCTGAACTAACGGTTTAATGGTTCTAACTATGGCTCTCGGTTTAACTAATCGTAAAACACACCGTTTAACTAACGGTTCAACTAACGCTAACTATGGCTAACGTTAACTAATACTCGGCTGAACAAGCACTAACGGTTAACAGGCACTGGCTGAACTAATGGCTGAACTAACGGTTTAACTAAGGGTTCAACTAACGGCTGAACTAATGGCTGAACTAACGGTTTAACTAACGGTTCAACTACCGGCTGAACTAATGGCTGAACTAACGGTTTAACTAACGGTTCAACTAACGGCTGAACTAATGGCTGAACTAACGGTTTAACTAACGGTTCAACTAACGGCTGAACTAATGGCTGAACTAACGGTTTAACTAACGGTTCAACTAACGGCTGAACTAACGGTTTAACTAACGGTTCAACTACCGGCTGAACTAACGGTTTAACTAACGGTTCAACTACCGGCTGAACTAATGGCTGAACTAACGGTTTAACTAACGGTTCAACTTAACGGTTTAACTAACGTTCAACTAGGCTGAACTAATGGCTGAACTAACGGTTTAACTAAGGGTTCAACTAACGGCTGAACTAATGGCTGAACTAACGGTTTAACTAAGGTTTCAACTACCGGCTGAACTAATGGCTGAACTAACGGTTTAACTAATGGTTTAACTAACGGTTCAACTAACGGCTGAACTAATGGCTGAACTAACGGTTTAACTAACGGTTCAACTACCGGCTGAACTAATGGCTGAACTAACGGTTTAACTAACGGTTCAACTACCGGCTGAACTAATGGCTGAACTAACGGTTATAAGTTTAATAAGTTAAATAATTGTGGATAACGGTTTAACTAAGGGTTCAACTACCGGCTGAACTAATGGCTGAACTAACGGTTTAACTAAGGGTTCAACTAACGGCTGAACTAACGGTTTAACTAACGGTTTAACTAACGGTTCAACTAACGGCTGAACTAACGGTTTAACTAACGGTTTAACTAAGGGTTCAACTAGCGGCTGATATAACGGTTCAAGTCACAGCTGATTCTGACCCTCTGTGTGCTGCTACGACCCAGCAACCAAAGTCTGGATGATGTTAACATCTGCAGAGCCTCATTAATACACTACTGTATATACTGGACACCTTCACGAGGTTATTACTGAATAATGATACGGAGTGTCTCAACTCATCAATTCAATGATAATGTGACATTATTTCATATGTATATTACTTTACATCATATTAACATTACATTGTTTACTAATCATTTCTATGATGTTTTCACGTAAATGCTCGTGTCCATCACTTCTGAGTCCTGACAGCCAAACTGAACAAACACCAAAGTAAAAGTCTGAACACGTCTAGTTTCCATGGAAACAGAAGTTATCAGGTGAGCACATGGATGACAGGTTGGACCGCGAACACAGGTGACCTTCAAGACCCAGAACAACAAGGTGAAGGTCACCTTTTCTTCTCCCCATACAGCTCAGTGACATTTAAACAATAACTTCATATTACTGTTGAATTCATGGATATTAGATGCTAAGAGTCAAAGCTAACGTAGCACACCTCGCTAGCTGACATTTATCTGATATATTAACAAAAATATAATTTCCCAACACGTCCTTAAACAGACATTAGAGCTACGACATCTGTATCAAATCATCACATATCTGATACAGTTTTTGTGTATGAAGACTGATATCTGTGGTTACTGTCTACAGCTTTCAAAATATTATATAAATTACAAAAGCAGAATACAATAATATAAAATAAAATGGACAATATTGGGATTTAGTGGTGAAAACCAAAATAAATAAACATTACAGATTAAAATCTGAACCACTAGATGTTACTGTGTGTACCTGTTTCTAGGTATTACATATTGGGATGGTTCAAATTAAAATTCATCGAGGTTGATTGATAGATTTTATTAGTGAGCGTAGCTGCAGAAACACCCAGAAATCTCTTTACAGACAGAAAAATTATATTTCCTTTATGAATGAAAATGCAACAAAAACAAAAACAGTTGGATGATTTTCACACTTTATTTTGTTGAAGTCAATAATTACACTGTTTTTTGGAAGATACTCTCTTTGATGATTTGTGACGTTTTAACTTGAAGGCTGACCTGGAGACGCTAATTTAAAGAGTGACCGGATGATGATGTCATCGTGACATCTCAGACCAAGATCATTGATCATTTAGTCAAACTACACGTTGCGTTTGTTCTAGTTTCATGACTCAGCAGCTGACGACAGCCATGACTCAACTTTCCCACATCAGATTTTTCTGGGGAAAAATACACTCAGATCCTCCGAAAAGAGTTTAGTTGGAGGTTCCAGCCGAGAAGGACAACTCTGAACGAACCGACTTTGATTTGGGCTGTAACGTTCTAACAAGAACCCTGCATGTGAATTGTGATTTATTATTAAAACAAGCAAACAAACAGGAATCAAAATTCCAGTATATATACATAGAACTGAACTGAGCAGATCGGCCCCACCAACACCCAATCCAGCTGTTTGAGTCGGTATCGGCCCGATGTCTGATCCGGCTGTCTGAGTCGGTATCGGTCTGATCCGATGTCTTTTCTTTTTCTTTTCTTTTTTTTCTTCCCTTTTTTTCCTTCTTCCTTTTTTTTTCCCCTTTTTTCCCTTTTTTATTCGTATTTTCTTCTCTTATTTTTTATCCTCCTGTTTGATTCGGTTTCGGCCCGATGTCTGATCCGGCTGTCTGAGTCGGTATCGGTCTGATCCGATGTCTGATCCGGCTGTCTGAGTCGGTATCGGCCCGATGTCTGATCCGGCTGTCTGAGTCGGTATCGGTCTGATCTGATCCCGCTTCTGTGTTTTCCCCTATTTCTATCCGCTTTCTGATTCCGTTTCGGCCTGTCTGATCCGGCTGTTTGAGTCGGTATCGACCTGATCTGATGTCTGATCCAGCTGTTAGTGTTGGTATCGGCCCGATGTCTGATCCAGCTGTTTGATTCTGTATCGGCCCGATGTCTGATCCAGCTGTTTGATTCTGTATCGGCCCGATGTCTGATCCAGCTGTTTGTGTCAGTACTGTCCCGTTGTCTGATCCAGCTGTTTGAGCCAGTATCGGCCCGCTGTCTGATCCAGCTGTTTGAGCCAGTATCGGCCCGATGTCTGATCCAGCTGTTTGAGCCAGTATCGGCCCGATGTCTGATCCAGCTGTTTGTGTTGGTATCGGCCCGATGTCTGATCCAGCTGTTTGAGTCGGTATCGGTCTGATCCGATGTCTGATCCGGCTGTTTGAGTCAGTATCGGCCCGATGTCTGATCCAGCTGTTTGAGTCGGTATCGGTCTGATCTGATTTTTTTTCCTGCTTTTTGAGTCGGTATCGATGATCTGATCTCTGATCCAGCTGTTAGTGTTGGTATCGGCCCGATGTCTGATCCAGCTGTTTGAGTCGGTATCGGCCCGATGTCTGATCCAGCTGTTTGATTCTGTATCGGCCCGATGTCTGATCCAGCTGTTTGATTCTGTATTGGCCCGATGTTTGATCCAGCTGTTTGAGTCGGTAGCCTCTTTTTTTTTTTGCCCATGTTTGATCCAGCTGTTGGTGTCAGTACTGTCCCGTTGTCTGATCCAGCTGTTTGAGCCAGTATCGGCCCGCTGTCTGATCCAGCTGTTTGAGCCAGTATCGGCCCGCTGATCCGATGTCTGATCCAGCTGTTTGAGCCAGTATCGGCCCGATGTCTGATCCAGCTGTTTGTGCTGGTATCGGCCCGATGTCTGATCCAGCTGTTTGTGTTTGTATCGGCCCGATGTCTGATCCAGCTGTTTAATTCTGTATCGGCCCGATGTCTGATCCAGCTGTTTGATTCTGTATCGGCCCAATGTCTGATCCAGCTGTTTGATTCTGTATTGGCCCGATGTCTGATCCAGTTTTTTTCTCCTTTTCCAGCTGTTTGTATTTGTATTGGCCCGATGTTTGATCCAGTTTTTTCCCTGTTTGTGTCATTACTGTCCCGTTGTCTGATCCAGCTGTTTGAGCCAGTATCGGGCCGCGGTCTATCCAGCTGTTTGAGCCATATCGCCCATGTCTGATCCAGCTGTTTGAGCCAGTATCGGCCTGCTGTCTGATCCGGTATTGATTACAGTAGTAATCATCACAGTGACAAACGTGTTTTAAACTTTTTACAGAGCTGATGAGGCGTTCACAGCCTCCTTGTTTTCTTCATTCTCCTCCGAATGAACAGCAGTAACCTCTCAGTGCCGCGCTGCATTCAAGGTCTGTCTGAAGCTCGGCTTTCAGTCCCAACAGGATCAGAGTCTCCGAATGCTGCTGGACATCACAGTGATGCTGAAATCCATCAGTTAGTGAAACATCTGACCCTGACGGAGAAACTTCACCACTTTTCCTGGAAAATGTTCCAAAGAGCCGACAGACAAAAAGTCATGAAGGTCGACATCGAGCTCAGCTGATGCAGTTCTACAGTTCAGACTGAAGTTCATCTAAAACCCACATCATGCTGAGAGGGACCATCCTGTGGATCCAATAATGAAAATAATAATGATGATGATAATAATAATATCCATTTTTCCATTCTACTCACATCTAAAGTTGTTGAAATCCTACCACATTACATCCATCTCTCATCCATCCGTCTGATCCATCTCTCATCCATCCATCCCTCATCCATCCATCTCTCATCCATCCATCTACCATCTCTCATCCATCCATCCCTCATCCATCCATCTCTCATCCATCCATCCATCTCTCATCCATCCATCACATCCTCATCCATCCATCCATCTCTCATCCATCCATCCCTCATCCATCCATCTCTCATCCATCCATCCCCTCCATCCATCTCTCTCATCCATCCATCCATCTCTCATCCATCCATCATCTATCTCTCATCCATCCATCCATCCATCTCTCATCCATCCATCCCTCATCCATCCATCCCTCATCCATCCATCCCTCATCCATCCATCTCTCATCCATCCATCCATCTCTCATCCATCCATCCATCTCTCATCCATCCATCCATCCATCTCTCATCCATCCATCCATCCATCTCTCATCCATCCATCCCTCATCCATCCCTCTCCATCCATCCCTCATCCATCCATCTCTCATCCATCCATCCATCTCTCATCCATCCATCCATCTCTCATCCATCCATCCATCTCTCATCCATCCATCCCTCATCCATCCATCTCATCCATCCATCTCATCCATCCATCCATCCATCCCTCATCCATCCATCTCTCATCCATCCATCCATCCATCTCTCATCCATCCATCTTTCATCCATCCATCCCTCATCCATCCATCTCTCATCCATCCATCCATCCATCTCTCATCCATCCATCCATCTCTCATCCATCCATCTCTCATCCATCCATCCATCTCTCATCCATCCATCATCTACTCTCATCCATCCAT
>CAMQGK010000485.1:8515000-8615000 GCA_947000775.1 Pterois miles | reverse complement strand
CTGGTCTGACACCCGCCTGCTCTACTGGCCTTTTGTTTGCTGACAGATGGCCTGACAGATCAGGGTTCTCTACCAACATCTCATGAAGACAGAAGACATCTTCAGGATGTCACAATGAGACCCACAGTTCAAACTGGTTAAAACCAGCTGAACTTATCTGGACAAGGATTTTAAAATGATTTCCAAGATAAACCACCAAATTAATGTTTAGCTGACAAAGACACATTACGATGCCTTTCAACTGTTACCAACACCCAAAGAGTCAGAGCGCTTGTCTGACAGCAGCCTCTGGATGGCGCTGTGGTACTACAGAGTCCGTGGATGTACGAAGACACGTCTGTACAGCAGAAGATACAGATCAGCGTCCCCGTAGCAACACTGAAATATCCTCATTTACCTCCTTTTATTACAGGGCTTTGTTGAATACTCACTTCTGATTGGTTAATCACAGCGTTCTGCAGTCTGTTATTTCTTTATAGCAGACCGTTGCTATGGACACAGCTATCAAATTATTGATTTCTACTGTAATTAGCTGTGTAATAAACGCAGTAATGTACAGCTAGCGGGTCACTGTTGTGAAATAAACCTCTTCAGGGCGATGCAGCACCGACCTGAAGAGGTTTATTTCACATTTATTTCATCCTAAAAGTAATGAACTACCAGACTGAGTCCAGACTTATTTTCCTCCATATTGATCATCAGACTCTTAGACCATGGTCTGGACCCTACTGGACCCTCTTCTACATCCATGGTCTGGACTCTACTGGACCCTCTTCTACATCCATGGTCTGGACCCTACTGGACCCTCTTCTACATCCATGGTCTGGACCCTACTGGACCCTCTTCTACATCCATGGTCTGGACTCTACTGGACCCTCTTCTACATCCATGGTCTGGACCCTACTGGACCCTCTTCTACATCCATGGTCTGGACCCTACTGGACCCTCTTCTACATCCATGGTCTGGACTCTACTGGACCCTCTTCTACATCCATGGTTCTGGACCCTACTGGACCCTCTTCTACATCCATGGTCTGGACCCTACTGGACCCTCTTCTACATCCATGGTCTGGACTCTACTGGACCCTCTTCTACATCCATGGTCTGGACTCTACTGGACCCTCTTCTACATCCATGGTCTGGACTCTACTGGACCCTCTTCTACATCCATGGTCTGGACTCTCTTCTCATCATCGTCTGGACCCTCTTCTACATCCCTGGTCTGGACCCTCTACTGGACCCTCTTCTACATCCATGGTCTGGACCCTACTGGACCCTCTAATACATCCAGCGACCCTACTGTATCCATGATCTACCCTCTACTCTTAATCATGTTGACCTATGGACCTCTTCTATCCATGATCTGGACTCTACTGGTCTGGACCCTCTTCTACATCCATGATCTGGACCCTACTGGACCCTCTTCTACATCCATGGTCTGGACTCTACTGGACCCTCTTCTACATCCATGGTCTGGACTCTACTGGACCCTCTTCTACATCCATGGTCTGGACTCTACTGGACCCTCTTCTACATCCATGGTCTGGACTCACTACCCTCTTCTACATCCATGGTCTGGACCCTACTGGACCCTCTTCTACATCCATGGTCTGGACCCTATTGGACCCTCTTCTACATCCATGGTCTGGACCCTACTGGACCCTCTTCTACATCCATGGTCTGGACCCTACTGGACCCTCTTCTACATCCATGGTCTGGACCCTACTGGACCCTCTAATACATCCATGGTCTGGACCCTACTGGACCCTCTTCTACATCCATGATCTGGACCCTACTGGACCATCTTCTACATCCATGATCTGGACCCTACTGGACCCTCTTCTACATCCTTGGTCTGGACTCTACTGGACCCTCTTCTACATCCATGGTCTGGACCCTACTGGACCCTCTTCTACATCCATGATCTGGACTCTACTGGACCCTCCTCTACATCCATGGTCTGGACCCTACTGGACCCTCCTCTACATCCATGGTCTGGACCCTACTGGACCCTCCTCTACATCCATGGTCTGGACCCTACTGGACCCTCTTCTACATCCATGGTCTGGACCCTACTGGACCCTCTTCTACATCCATGGTCTGGACTCTACTGGTACTCTTTACATCATCTATCTTTAACCTCTTCAACATCCATTTTGACTCTACCCTCCTCTACATCCATGGTCTGGACCCTACTGGACCCTCCTCTACATCCATGGTCTGGACCCTACTGGAACCTCCTCTACATCCATGGTCTGGACCCTACTGGACCCTCCTCTACATCCATGGTCTGGACCCTACTGGACCCTCCTCTACATCCATGGTCTGGACCCTACTGGACCCTCCTCTACATCCATGGTCTGGACCCTACTGGACCCTCCTCCCCCACTCTCTACCACCCCCCCCCCCCCCCCCTGGACCCTCTAATACATCCATGGTCTGGACCCTACTGGACCCTCTTCTACATCCATGGTCTGGACTCTACTGGACCCTCTTCTACATCCATGGTCTGGACTCTACTGGACCCTCTTCTACATCCATGGTCTGGACTCTACTGGACCCTCCTCTACATCCATGGTCTGACTTTCTGCTGCTCTGAGAAGCAGCCCCTCTTTCTGTGGTGTTGCCTCTTTATTTAAATGATGCTGAGTTTTCACCATCTTTTAGACGTGAACGTCCATCATGGACCCTCTGAGCGGTAAACATGTTGAGTAAAATAAAGTCTGACCTCGTCTCCGTTCTCTGCTTTCACCACCTGCTGAGCCTTCATCACCTGTGTGGACGCGATCGCAGACGCCAGGGCCTGAAGAGAGATGATTGACAGATCAATTATCCACTCAGAAATAATGACGAGGTCTGAGAGACAGGATGTTGGGTCTCTTTTCTTCAAGTACAGTTTGAGTTTGTGGAGAATTGTTTCTACCAGTCATATCAGCAGATTCCGAGCTGAACATGATGCATAATTTGACTTTTAATGAACAACCCAACAGTACCTGAAGCACTCAGACCTCCTGAAGGTTCTCATTCATGAGGACTACTTTGAAAATACTCAGATTACATTTCCTATAGTCTGTTTCAAATCAACCTGTTCGTGAGGACATCAGTCATGAACCAAAGAACCAGATCACAGGTACAAGCAGCCCAAATGGGTTTTCTCAGGAGGGAGGCTGGCGTCTCCCTTAGAGACAGGGTGAGAAGACCAGCCATCGGTGAGGGACTCGGAGGAGAGCTGCTCCTTTAAAGGTTAAAGGTGAAGTTGAGGTGGTTCATCTGGTACACCCGGGCGCCTCCTTAGGGAGGTGTTCCAGGCAGGACCAGCTGGGAGGAGGCCCCAGGGAGGATCAGGACTAGGTGGAGAGATTAGATCTGGTCTGGGAACGCCTCGGGATCCCCCAGTCAGAGCTGTTAATGTGGCCCAGGAAAGGGAAGTTTAGCTCCCTGTTGGAGCTGCTGGCCCCGGGACCCGATCCAGATAAGAGGCTGATGATGAGTGTGATTGTAAAAAGATATTTACTGAGCTGAAAGGCATTTTCCAGCAGTCAGATTGTCCCGTTTCCCTCCTGAACTAAAACGGTGGTTATTCTGTTTTCATGACTTCAGACTAACTGGACATCGACTGAATGTTTTCGGTCACTGACTTTCATATTGTACGGGTCCTTGAACCCTGATGTGGGCCCCGTCTATCACCATCAGCAGCTCACCGTTGACCTGTGGACATGAAATCCCTCCTGGTCTATTGCTGACTAGATGATCATGGCGCCATAGAGGGATCATTAATCCTCTCCTCACCCCTCTGACCGGAGACGAACCTCCAACCCCAGACATCAGCTACATTCATTCATTCAACACCAGAAACTCCATGTTGTGATTATCAGTCTGAAGTACCTTAGCTTTCCTACTTTACTTTGGTTGATAAGGTTGGTTTAATGGTTTAAGGAATTCCTTAAGTATAAGAACAAGAGAAGAAGAAAACTAGGGGTGTCCATCAATTAAGACATTTAATCACAAATTAATCTGACATTATTTATCTGTTGTGAATGAACCTTAAAGGGAGATTAGTCTAGTATTTAATCCTCTGATCAGCATGGGAGTGGATGAATATGCTGCTGTATGTAAACAACACAAAACAAGGCAGCACTCATCCAGCTGCTCCAACCATCAAGCTGCAGAGTTTTCAAGTTGGAAAGGAAAACCATTCGATTACGATTTCAAGGTGAATCTTTAGTCGAGGTGTTTTCAGAGTGGACTGACCTCGGCCTTCAGGTCTGAGCGGATTCTGACGATGCATCTCTTCACCGTCATCTGGAAGGTGAAGCTGATCACTCCCCTGATCTTCAGCAGGGCCTCCTCACAGAGACTCCTCCGACTCTGGGGGGGGGGGGGGGGGGGAAGAGGAGGAGCATCATCATTATCATGATCATCATCATCAGTCTCCTCCCTACAGACTGATGCTCTGTGATTGTCTCCACTCATCTACCTGGAGCTGTAGGATGGAGGGAGGGCTGGATGGATGAATGGATGGTTGATTGAATGACTGGCTGACTGAATGAATGAATGAATGCTCACCAAGTCGTCCAGTCCGTCGATGTGCAGGATGATGGTCTTGGCCCTCTTGTTGCTGGATCCCAGGAAGAACTGAGCCTTCCGCCGGCTGCTGACGGCCTCTTCAACCGGCTCAGCGTCGCCGCCGCCGGACGCCTGCAGGAGCTCGTAGATCTCAGATGCCAGCAGCTTCGTCTCTCCTGGCGTCGTCGATCTGGACGACACCAAACTCACAATGAATCCGGTGTTGTCTGTTTCAGTCCAACAACATGAAGAGCTAGAACCTTTACCTCTGAAACATGATGGGATGTGCACACACTAGGGTGGGAAGGTTCATAAAATTCACAGTTTTAGGTTTGGCACATTTCTGGTCCAGCAGGAGGCCAGTTTCTAGCTTCAGTTTCAACATGATTTTCATTAATCTATCAGAATCAGTCAACAGCTGTTTGTCTCAACAGCAGACTAACATCTGGATCAAAACTGTGATGGCTGGACTTCTGATCTAAAAGAAAAGTGACTGAGTTATTAACAAGAATCAATAAATAAAAACTAATCATCACTAAAAGGTCAGCATCAGGTCAGCAGCACTAGAGCTTTTTAAATTACAGTAACATAAACTAGGCAGCACCATATGAGGACAATCTGCCATGATCAATAACACTGATCAATACTGAGATGATCAATTAATAATGAAGTGATCATATTAGCTCTACTGATGTCAGCCTGGTTGGTTTAAAGTCAGAACCAGATTATTAATTGAATATTTAAATCCAACTAGGACTCATGTTGTTTCTAGAGCAGCAACAGTAATGTTGACAACAGCAGAGTCTCCATAGAAACTCATTAATATCTGACTGGAGACAATCTGACAGATCAATAAAACAATCAGATTCCTGAGTGAAGTTTATAAAGACTGAAGAACACAAACATCAGTCAGTATCAGTCCTTCATAACTAATACTTAAACTAACCTAACAGTCAGACTACAGAGTCTACTGCCAGCTTTAGTTTACTACTGAGATACATGACAAACTAACCTAAACAGTCAGACTACAGAGTCTACTGCCAGCTTTACTTTACTACTGAGATACATGACAAACTAACCTAAACAGTCATGAGATACATGACAAACTAACCTAAACAGTCAGACTACAGAGCCTACTGCCAGCTTTAGTTTACTACTGAGATACATGACAAACTAACCTAACAGTCAGACTACAGAGCCTACTGCCAGCTTTAGTTTACTACTGAGATACATGACAAACTAACCTAACAGTCAGACTACAGAGCCTACTGCCAGCTTTAGTTTACTACTAGAACATGACAAACTAACCAACAGTCAACTCAAGCCACTCCAGCTTCAGTTTACTATGAGAACATGACAAACAACCTAAACAGCATAAACAACAAACTAACCTAAACAGTCAGACTACAGACCTACTGCCAGCTTTAGTTTACACTAAAACATACAAACTAACCTAACAGTCAGTCTACAGACCTACTGCCAGCTTTAGTTTACTACTAAGAACATACAAACTAACCAACAGTCAGACTACAGAGCCTACTCCAGCTTTATTTACTACTAGATACCTACAAACAACCAAACAGCAAAACATACAAACTAACCTAAACAGTCAGACTACAGACCACTCCACTTTAGTTTACTACAAAACATGACAAACTAACCTAACAGTCAGACTACAGACCTACTCCACTTTAGTTTACTACTAGAACATGACAAACAACCAACAGTCAGACACAGACCTACTCCACTTTAGTTTACTACTAAGAACATACAAACAACCTAACAGCAACTACAGAGTCTACTGCCACTTTAGTTTACTACTAAGATACATGACAAACTAACCTAAACAGCAACTACAGAGCCTACTGCCACTTTAGTTTACTACTAAGATACATGACAAACTAACCTAACAGTCAACTACAGAGCCTACTGCCAGCTTTAGTTTACTACTAAATACATGACAAACTAACCTAACAGTCAGACTACAGAGCCTACTGCCAGCTTTAGTTTACTACTGAGATACATGACAAACTAACCTAACAGACTACAAGCCTACTCCACTTTATTTACTACTAAACATACAAACAACCTAAACAGACTACAGAGCCTACTGCCAGCTTTAGTTTACCACTAAATACATGACAAACTAACCTAACATCAGACTACAGAGTCTACTTCACTTTAGTTTACTACTAAGAACATGACAAACTAACCTAAACAGTCAGACTACAGTCTACTGCCAGCTTTAGTTTACTACTAAGATACATGACAAACTAACCTAAACAGACTACAGAGTCTACTGCCAGCTTTAGTTTACTACTAGATACATGACAAACTAACCTAAACAGTCAGACTACAGAGTCTACTGCCACTTTAGTTTACTACTAAGAACATACAAACAACCAACAACTACAGAGTCTACTGTCAGCTTTAGTTTACTACTAGATACATGGCAAACTAACCTAAACAGACTACAGAGCCTACTGCCAGCTTTAGTTTACTACTGAGAACATACAAACAACCAACAGACTACAGAGTCTACTGCCAGCTTTAGTTTACTACTAAGATCCATGACAAACTAACCTAACAGTCAGACTACAGAGTCTACTGCCAGCTTTAGTTTACTACTAAAACATGACAAACTAACCTAAACAACTACAGAGCCTACTGCCAGCTTTAGTTTACTACTGAGAACATGACAAACTAACCTAAACAGCAGACACAGAGCACCCACTTTAGTTACACTGAGATACATGACAAACAACCTAACAGTCAGACTACAGAGTCTACTGCCAGCTTTAGTTTACTACTAAGATACATGACAAACTAACCTAAACAGTCAGACTACAGAGCCTACTGCCAGCTTTAGTTTACTACTAAGATACATGACAAACTAACCTAACAGTCAGACTACAGAGTCTACTGCCAGCTTTAGTTTACTACTAAGATACATGACAAACTAACCTAAACAGTCAGACTACAGAGCCTACTGCCAGCTTTAGTTTACTACTAAGATACATGACAAACTAACCTAACAGTCAGACTACAGAGCCTACTGCCAGCTTTAGTTTACTACTAAGATACATGACAAACTAACCTAACAGTCAGACTACAGAGCCTACTGCCAGCTTTAGTTTACTACTGAGATACATGACAAACTAACCTAAACAGTCAGACTACAGTCTACTCCAGCTTTAGTTTACTACTAAAACATACAAACAACCAAACAGCACTACAAGCTACTCCACTTAGTTACTACTAAACCATACAAACAACCAAACAGTCACACAAGCTACTCCACTTTATTTACACAAAACATACAAACAACCAAACAACACAGAGCCTACTCCACTTTAGTTTACTACTATACATACAAACAACCAAACAGCACACAAGTCTACTCCACTTTAGTTTACACTAACATACAAACAACCAACAGCAACACAAGCACTCCACTTTAGTTTACACAAACATACAAACAACCAAACAGCAACACAAGCTACTCCAGCTTTAGTTACTACTAAAACATACAAACAACCAAACACACAAGCTACTCCACTTTAGTTTACACTAACATACAAACAACCAACAGCACACAGCTCTCCACTTTAGTTTACCTACATCAACAACCAACAGCACCACCCTCCACTTAGTTACACTAAAACATACAAACAACCTAACACCCGCCTCCACTTAGTTTACACTACAACAACCAACAGCCACATCACTCCACTTTATTACACAAACATCAACAACCAAACAGCACACACCACTCCACTTAGTTACACAACATCAAACACCCATCAACACGCACTCCCTATTACTACAAAACTACAAACAACCTAAACAGCAACACAACCACTCCACTTTAGTTTACACAAAACATACAAACAACCAACAGCAACACAACCCCCCAACACAGAACAACAAACAACCTAACAGTCAGACTACAGAGCCTACTGCCAGCTTTAGTTTACTACTGAGATACATGACAAACTAACCTAAACAGTCAGACTACAGTCTACTGCCAGCTTTAGTTTACTACTAAGATACATGACAAACTAACCTAAACAGTCAGACTACAGAGTCTACTGCCAGCTTTAGTTTACTACTGAGATACATGACAAACTAACCTAAACAGTCAGACTACAGAGTCTACTGCCAGCTTTAGTTTACTACTAAGATACATGACAAACTAACCTAACAGACTACAGAGTCTACTGTCAGCTTTAGTTTACTACTGAGATACATGGCAAACTAACCTAAACAGACTACAGAGCCTACTGCCAGCTTTAGTTTACTACTGAGATACATGACAAACTAACCTAACAGACTACAGAGTCTACTGCCAGCTTTAGTTTACTACTAAGATCCATGACAAACTAACCTAAACAGTCAGACTACAGAGTCTACTGCCAGCTTTAGTTTACTACTAAGATACATGACAAACTAACCTAAACAGACTACAGAGCCTACTGCCAGCTTTAGTTTACTACTGAGATACATGACAAACTAACCTAAACAGTCAGACTACAGAGTCTACTGCCAGCTTTAGTTTACTACTAAGATACATGACAAACTAACCTAAACAGTCAGACTACAGAGTCTACTGCCAGCTTTAGTTTACTACTAAGATACATGACAAACTAACCAAACAGTCAGACTACAGAGTCTACTGCCAGCTTTAGTTTACTACTAAGATACATGACAAACTAACCTAAACAGACTACAGAGTCTACTGCCAGCTTTAGTTTACTACTGAGATACATGACAAACTAACCTAAACAGTCAGACTACAGAGTCTACTGCCAGCTTTAGTTTACTACTGAGATACATGACAAACTAACCTAACAGTCAGACTACAGAGCCTACTGCCAGCTTTAGTTTACGACTGAGATACATGACAAACTAACCAAACAGTCAGACTACAGAGCCTACTGCCAGCTTTAGTTTACTACTAAGATACATGACAAACTAACCAAACAGTCAGACTACAGAGTCTACTGCCAGCTTTAGTTTACTACTGAGATACATGACAAACTAACCTAACAGTCAGACTACAGAGTCTACTGCCAGCTTTAGTTTACGACTGAGATACATGACAAACTAACCTAAACAGTCAGACTACAGAGTCTACTGCCAGCTTTAGTTTACTACTAAGATACATGACAAACTAACCTAAACAGTCAGACTACAGAGCCTACTGCCAGCTTTAGTTTACTACTAAGATACATGACAAACTAACCTAAACAGTCAGACTACAGAGCCTACTGCCAGCTTTAGTTTACTACTGAGATACATGACAAACTAACCAAACAGTCAGACTACAGAGCCTACTGCCAGCTTTAGTTTACTACTGAGATACATGACAAACTAACCTAACAGACTACAGAGCCTACTGCCAGCTTTAGTTTACTACTAAGATACATGACAAACTAACCTAACAGACTACAGAGTCTACTGCCAGCTTTAGTTTACTACTAAGATACATGACAAACTAACCTAACAGTCAGACTACAGAGCCTACTGCCAGCTTTAGTTTACTACTGAGATACATGACAAACTAACCTAAACAGTCAGACTACAGAGTCTACTGCCAGCTTTAGTTTACTACTGAGATACATGACAAACTAACCTAACAGTCAGACTACAGAGCCTACTGCCAGCTTTAGTTTACTACTAAGATACATGACAAACTAACCTAAACAGACTACAGAGTCTACTGGCAGCTTTAGTTTACTACTGAGATACATGACAAACTAACCTAACAGTCAGACTACAGAGCCTACTGCCAGCTTTAGTTTACTACTAAGATACATGACAAACTAACCTAAACAGACTACAGAGCCTACTGCCAGCTTTAGTTTACTACTAAGATACATGACAAACTAACCTAACAGTCAGACTACAGAGCCTACTGCCAGCTTTAGTTTACTACTGAGATACATGACAAACTAACCTAAACAGTCAGACTACAGAGTCTACTGCCAGCTTTAGTTTACTACTGAGATACATGACAAACTAACCTAACAGTCAGACTACAGAGCCTACTGCCAGCTTTAGTTTACTACTAAGATACATGACAAAATAACCTAAACAGACTACAGAGTCTACTGGCAGCTTTAGTTTACTACTGAGATACATGACAAACTAACCTAACAGTCAGACTACAGAGCCTACTGCCAGCTTTAGTTTACTACTGAGATACATGACAAACTAACCTAACAGTCAGACTACAGAGTCTACTGCCAGCTTTAGTTTACTACTAAGATACATGACAAACTAACCTAAAGTCAGACTACAGAGCCTACTGCCAGCTTTAGTTTACTACAAAGATACATGACAAACTAAACTAACAGTCAGACTACAGAGTCTACTGCCAGCTTTAGTTTACTACAGAGATACATGACAAACTAACCTAAACAGACTACAGAGTCTACTGCCAGCTTTAGTTTACTACAAAGATACATGACAAACTAACCTAAACAGACTACAGAGTCTACTGGCAGCTTTAGTCTCAGCTTGTGTAGTTGAGGGTTACGTCCTAAACTTTATGAGGATAATATATCAATAACATTGAGGCTCTGTAGTTCAGACCCTCGTCAATAACAGATAATCACCTCTTCACTGCTGCTGTTCCTCCCTTCACAATAAACTCCTGAACAACCACTGATCACTGTTGACTAGAAGGAACTACAGTCATTTACTGACACGTTTACTATTAGCTGTTAGCCGCTGAGCTAACGTGTGGTGGTGAGTTAATAACTGTGGGAGTATGAACATAGTAGTGGTGGTTCAGAGACACATGTAGCAAAATCTGGTTTACCCTCGCCGAAATTGAGCCAATCACAATGCACAACCTCAGCATCAGTTGCTTTGGGTCGTTGTCCTGTTGGATCACCATCCTCTGCTGAGCTTCAGCTGGAGGACAGATGGTCTGAAGTTTTCCTATAAACGTCTTGATAAAACAGTGAATTCATGTTTCCGTCGATGGCGGCGATCCGTCCAGGTCCTGAGGCAGCGAAGCAGCCCCGAACCATGACGCCCCTCCACCATATTTCACAGTGGTGATGAGGTTTAGATGTTGGTGTGCTGAGCCTTTTTCCCTCCACATAGCGTTGTGTGGTCCTTCCTAACAGCTCAGTTCTGGTTTCATCTGTCCACAGAGTATTTAGCCAGTAGTGCTGTGGAGCATCCAGCTGCTCTTTGGCAAACTTCAAACCTGCAGCAGTGGTTTTTGGACAGCAGTGTCTTCCTCCGTGGTGTCCTCCATCAGCTCCATTCTTCTTTAATGTTTCACTGATTGGAGATCAGTCAACTAAAATGTCAGCATGTACCAGAGATCTCTGTTAGTCTTTAGCTGACCCTCTAGGACTCTTCTTCACCTCATTGAGCGTTCGGCGCTGGGCTCTAGCGGCCATCTTTACAGGACGACCACGCCTAGGGAGAGTAGCAGCAGTGCTGAACTGTCTCCATCTGTAGACAGTCTGTCTCACCGTGGACACATGGACATCAAGGCTTTTAGAGAGACTTCTGGAACCCTTTCAGCTTCATATCAGTCAGCAGGTCTGGATCGTAGGTCTTCTGAGAGCTCTTTAGTCCGAGGCATGGTTCCCATCAGGCAATGCTTCTGGAGAACAGCTAACTCCAAACTGCTGTGTTTTTATAGGGCAGCTTTAACCAACACCTCCAATCATCACCCTGACTGGACTCCAGGTTGGTCATTAGCCTCGGGGTTCACACACTTTTTCCACCCTGCACTGTGAATGTTTACATGTTACATTTATGCAGAAATCCAAGAAATCCCAAAGTTCACAAACTTCTTCTTACAACTGTATGTCAGACTTTTCTTCTGCCTTTCTTTGGTGCTGGAAACCTGAAGCCCAGATGTTTGCCATGTAAACAGCCTTTTGATCTATAAAGTGATTGATAAATTCAAATATCTATAATTTATCTGATGGGAGGATTTAGTGGTTTTCTCTGTTTGATATCTCAATAAACTGAATGACTTTGTTTTGGGTGGTTGGTCAGACCGAACAAGAAGACATCTAAAGACTGCAGCTTGAACTCTGGGAAACTGTGCTGGACATTCAGCACTATTCTTGAATATTTCAAAATTATATAGACTACAGCATCAATCAGCAGCCCTTTCTCTACTGTGAACTCACTTCTGCATGACGTTCTGGAGGCTCAGCATCATCCCCAGCACCCCCTTCAGCTTCTCTCGGTTGGCTCGGCATTCTGCCAGGTACCGGATCGCCTGGAAACAACGACCAATCACAGTGAGATTGATGACACCTAGTCACTGATGTAACAAACGTCCAGTCGTCAGCTCACCAGGAGGGCAGAGTAGACGACCTGAGGGTTGGAGTTGTCCAGGAACAGGATGAGTCCCGGTAGGCAGCCCTGGTCCTGGACGATGGCCCGGCGGTTCATGGGGTCCGCGGCCAGGTCCCTTAGCTGGTTGACCACGGCCAGGGGGTCCGGCTCGGCGCTCATGGCTGTTGGTCACTCGCCCATGCAACGACCAACTGATGACAAACAGTCAGTGTGACACATTTCCAGTCACAACAATAAGAATAACAAAAGGTTCAGGAGGCGTTCAAGAGCTGTGATTATTCAGGAAAATTCAGACACAACATGATAAAGAATGAATGTTAGTTAGGCCTTCTTTACAATGGGGGCGAGGCATATTTTTGTTGCTACAAACAGCAGCAGCGTGACAAAGCGCTGGTCCTCTATTCTGCGCTGAACGCTGCACGTTTGGTGGTTTTTTTTTTCTGGTCACTGAGTGTTGAAAAATGTTGAAATTTGGGTAAAACTCCATAATGACCAACTGTTACGTCCTTCATGTAGCTACAAGTGCTGAACAACAACAGAGGAGAAGAGAATAAGATGGCATGCTTTCATCCAAAGCGGGTTCTCTACCTCATGACGACATTTTGATATTCTGTTTGGATGCAACTAACCAATCTGCCTGACTCACATAGTCTACACCATGTGTCAAACTCAAGGCCCGTGGGCTAAATTAGGCCCGGCAAATCATGTTATGTGGCTCGTGAGGGCTTGCAAAAAATATATTATGCTTATCATACAATCCTATTCCGCTTTACAGGAGTGCAGTGTCCTTAAACTACATGTCCCACAATGCATCTCCATTTTGAAGAAGAAGAAGAAGAAGAAGAAGATCTACCTTTATTAGTCCCACAGTGGGGAAATTCAATTTACACTCTGTTAAACTCATACATGTACATGCAGACCTGAAACACACATACATGCATTAATGAAGATGTCAGAGGAGGGGGCTGCCCTACAACGCCCTGAGCATTTGGGGGTTTGGTGCCTTGCTCAGGGGCACCTCGGCAGTGCCCAAGAGGTAAACTGGCACCTCTCCAGCTACCAGTTCACACTCATTTTTGGTCCATGTCGGGACTTGAACCGGTGACCCTCCGGTTCCCAAGCCAACTCCCTACAGACTGAGCTACTGCCGCCCCCAGTACATGTTGTTACATGAGCACTGAAGCGTCTCAGTATCAGCAGTGATGGAGTCGTAAATAAATATGAACAGAACCAAAATGTCCAAGAACAGAGAAGTTGGAGCAGAGGGAAGGACAGAAAGAGGATCCATGTTAGTGGTTGATGGAGACCAGCCGGTATGTCTTCTTTACTACGAGGCAGTAAAACACTGTCACACCACTGTCATCTACCACATGATCTCAGCTGATCAGCTGTTGATCACTAACAGACTGAACGTTAGATCAGAGCTCATTGATCTGTTGGACTAGAGTTCTGCCCCTCTCAACTCCCACCACAAAGTTAAACTAAGCTCATGGAATAAACTGGGTTTGATAATATCTGTGTGATGGTAAAAAAAAAAGACCTTTGTTATTCACTAGAGAGTTATTTTGATCTCTGATGGATGAGTAATGATGAGGGTTTCTGAATCTCATAAATTCATGGATTTATGTTATAATAACAGAAATGTGAGTGTGTGTCCACATACAGTATTTTAGTGTATACGTGCTGCAGATATATTGATGCACAAGCATGTGTTTTTGTGACTGAACTCATTTTTAAATAAATTGTACAATATTTCTGCTTGCAATTATTTTCCTAGACTTTTGCTTTCAGAGCTAGTTATTAAATAAATTATTACTAAAACTAATAACAATCATGCAGAGGAAATTTGTACCATGATCAAGAGTAGATATATCTATATAGTCTTAATATTACAGCCGGCCCTTTGAGGGAAACCCTGATGCTGATGTGGCCTGGGATCAGCCCTGGTTTAGACATAGTGTGGTAGTGTTATCACCTCACTGACAGGACAGTTCATGTTCACGGGGACATGTCAATATTAAGATGACAGGAGATAATGTGACCTCTGTCCGTGCTGTCTACAGGAGCCCACACTGGGCTCATTAAAAGCAGTAAAAGTATTAGTACTCTCTGTGCTGTGTACTGCGACTGCGGCAGTAGCTCAGTCCGTAGGGACTTGGTTAAGGAATCGGAGGGTCACCGGTCAAGTCCCAACATGGACCAAGACCAACTGGAGCTGGAGAGGTGCCAGTTTACCTCTTGCAGGCACTAAACCAAGTGCCCCCGAGCAAGGCACCAAACCCCCAACTGCTCGGGGCGCTTGTCAGGAGCAGCCCCCTCACTCTGACATCTCTCCATTGATGCAGGTATGTGTACTGTAACAACAGAGTGTAAAAACTGAATTTCCCTCCAGGATTAATAAAGGTTCATCTTATCTTATCTACCTCCTGTATTCCCTGGAAAGCTCTGAACACCACCTCCACCAACAAACAACCGTGTTTATGTGGGTTTCTCTGCCCTGTTCTGGGTTCAAATGTGTCTTCAGTCAGTTTTTACAGATCATTCCCACCAACATCACTCAAGCTCCACATCATTCATAATAAACATCATTCAAGCTTGATATTGACCAACCCGTTATCAGCACAATCACTGACTAAAATACACAAAGCTGTCACTGTCAACATTTTAAATATGACAATAATAATATTTTATTCATAATAATAATATTTTATTATTACTAATAATATTTGTTATTATTGGTGGATGGATGCCGAATCCACCAGAATATTGTCCCATGATGAAACCAAGCCTCCAGGGCGTGTGAACACGATGCGGTGAACAGAGCAGATTTTAGCATTAGCTTCGTTGTAACAACAAACACGGTGATGTGCTACCGAAAGCGGGTGTTGTCACCCTGTAAGGCCGGGTCTCAGGCGGTGTATCCCGGGTCAGAACAGCTGTGAGAGCCGCTGGGCTCTGAAGGAATGCTAATGCTATCAATGCCCACCTCAGACGGCCACCGGCACCGAGCAGTCGGCTAACGGCTAGCGTTAGCGGGTAGCGGTCCGCTCGGCTTGTCCTCCGTGAGTCACCGGGACAGACATGAAGGTCCGGAGACACTGGGCGTGTTTGAGACAGCAGCAGGACACGAACTGCGACGATTCAAGAAGTCATGTCTGCTCCAATTAAACCAAAAACACGCTTAGGATGCTGCTCCAGAGACTGTACATGAACGGGGAGAGTCTTCCTGCTCGACAGCTACCAGCGCAGCCACGGGCCAACATTAAGGCCTGTGATTGGACAGCTGACAGCCACTGTTTCTGTTGACCAATGAGCAGCATTGTTCTAAGAGTTAAAGGTCCGACATGGTGCTGACATGGTTAAATACGAAACACAACACCCAGCGGTGGAGTGGCATTTTGGGCTATAGTATATATATAGTATACATACAATATATATACAGTACAGACCAAAAGTTTGGACACACCTTCTCATTCAAAGAGTTTTCTTTATTTTCATGACTATGAAAATTGTAGATTCACCCTGAAGGCATCAAAACTATGAATTAACACATGTGGAATTATATACTTAACAAAAAAGTGTGAAACAACTGAAAATATGTCTGATATTGTAGTTTCTTCAAAGTAGCCTCCTTTTGCTCTGATTACTGCTCCACACTTCTCTTGATGAGGGTCTCCGCTGCTCTAGAGTCCGGTGGCGGCGTGCTCTACACCGCTGCATCCGACGAATCCATGAAGCTCTACGTACTGTCCTAGAGCTGATCTGAAGGCCACATGACGTTTGGAGGTCTGCAGCGATTGACTCTGCAGAAAGATGGCGACCTCTGCGTACTGGGTGCCTCAGCGTCCGCTGACCCCGCTCCGTCATTTTACGTGGCCTACCACTTCCTGGTTGCTGTCGTTCCCAGTCGCTTCCACTTTGTCATAATACCACTGACTGTGGAATATTTAGGAGCGAGGACATTTCACGACTAGACTTGTTGCCCTGGTGGCGTCCGATCACAGCACCACGCTGGGATTCACTGAGCTCCTGACAGCGACCCATTCTTTCACAGATGTTTGTAGAAACAGTCTGAACGCCTCAGTGTTTGAGTTTATACACCTGAGGCCATGGAAGTGACTGGAACACCTGGTTTCAGTTATTTGGATGGGTGAGGGAAGACTTTTAGCAGTATAGCTATATAAACATATACAGTATATAGGCATATATACTGCATATATGGAACACTCATACATGGCCACAGACTACCAGAGTGCCATCTAGCATCTGCTGTCAAAAAAGCACCAGAGTTTCATCTCTTTTCTAAATGGGGCGATGCACACTAACCGCAAAAGTTATCGTATTCACGTTATGTGTTCTTAGCTGGCTTGCTAACGTTAGCAACGGGTAATGGTTATATTTACAGTTGAGGGGCATGTGGACCTTCAGTTGAAATGCCTTTAGACATAGCTGGGTTGAGTAATCAAAGTAAAGTAACACCAGATGTAACTGTATTTCTTTCTTCTAGTATTGACAGCATCCAGGACTCCTCCTGTTCATGAGGACAAGACCAGCTGACTCTCTATATGAGACACAAGCGCCTCTTGTAAACTGAATAGATGAAACCCAGACATCCTCTGCTGCAGTGTCAGACTCTGTTGTGTACCCACAGTTACAGGAAACGACAAAACTCTGTACAAAAACCTGACAGCTCCTCTTTTACAGCACTGAGACGCATTAAAAACTGATTTCATAACCAGGGTGGCTCATAGGACTACGACAACTCACCTATCTCCTGATTCAATATGTATTGTGAACTTTAATTAAATATTCTCATTTCTAGTGACTGTTGTTAACTCATTTAAATCCCATTAGACCATGGGGGAAAAGTTGAATGATACACGTTGACGGACTTTTAGTTTGGATCATCAAATCAAGTAATTTGATGCTCCTAAACTGAGATAAAACTGAGATGCTGGTCATTGGTCCTGCTCGACAGAGACCTCGGTTTGATCAGGTAACAGTATCCTTAGATCACTGTGTGATATCCAACAGTTTATGAATCTTGGCGTCACATTCGATTCAACACTTTCTTTTGATCAGCACATTAAAGACATCACCAAGATCGCTTTCTTTCAGCAACGTCACATCACTAAAAGCAGGTCTTCTTTATCCAGGGATGATGCAGAGATCCTGATTCACCCCTCTGTATCATCCAGACTGGATTATTGTAATGTTTTGCTATCAGGTCTTCCTCGCTCTACTACCAGAGGCCTTCAAACTAAAACTAGAAAATGTGATCATATCACAGCAGTTTCAGCTTCATTGCACTGGCTCCTGATCCATGTCAGATCAGACCTTAAGATGCTTCTGATGACCTAGCATGTTGTCAATGGACACGGTCTGATCTAGTTAAACCTTATCCTCCAATCGGGACTCTTCTCTCTCACAATACAGGACTCCTGTCTGTCCCCAGAGTTAAAAAGAAGTCAGCAGGCCAAAGAGCTTTTTCTTATTGAGCTGCTTTCCTCTGGAATAACCTCCCTATAGACATCAGACTGTCTGATTCTGTGGAAGTCGTTAAATCCAAACTCAAAAACCATCATTCTTTCAGTTAGATATTTTCCCTCCGGGGATTAATAAAGGTTCATCTTATCTTATCTTATGTGGCTGCTACCAGTCTGTTCTGGTGCTGAAGAAGAAGTCTCCCCATGACCTCAGTCACTATCAACCAACTGCTCTGATGGACCAGAGCTTTCTACCACTGAGTGACCAATGAGCTCCTCCAGCAGGTCAAATATGCTGCCACCAGTCTGTTAACCAGGAGGAAGTGGTAACTGAGAGAAGTGAAAATCCAGATCTAAGAGGAGACGGAGAGATTGAGGGAGGAGCTAAGATGTTACTGAACTATAGAAGAGAGAGGAACTTCTATATTCAGCACAGTTCAATACACAAACCATCAACATTACCTTCATTCAACATGCTCTCATTGGACTGTGATGTACTTTCTCTACTGGTTGTCACTGTTCTAACAGGTACGCTGTATTCTGCATTTTGAAAAACAACTTTCACTACAATGTTGTTGAATCTGATTCATTTCTTGAGAGTTTTCCAACATAATAAATAACAGAGTTGTCTCTTCCTTCAGGTGTCAGCTGTGAAAAACTCACTCCAGTCAAGAATGAAGAGTCCAGTTCAGAAGGCAGCACTGTTACTCTGTCCTACACATACTCTGAACTGAAAACTAGTGATTATTTCTACTGGTATCGACAATATCCAGGAAAACCACCAGAGTTCATCATCTCACATTCAGGACGTGGAGTTGTATTGAATCATCAACTCTCTGGACTGAAGGTTAAAGTGGATCAGAACCAAATCCATCTGAACATCTCCTCTGCTGCAGTGTCAGACTCTGCTGTGTACTACTGTGCTGTGAGGCCCACAGTGACAGGAAACACCAAAACTCTGTACAAAAACCTTTCAAGCAAAGACAACACAATACTCCACAACGCCCACTAGAGGGAGTCACACTCTGTTACACTCCAATAGGAACTGAGGATCCAGTCTAGATTCGTTGTGGTGGTGACAAAAACAACAGAAGTCTTGCAAATGTCAAGGATGCCACCAGTTCCACCACCCTGGGAACACATCCTGGTTCTGGTCACCCCCTCATACCCGCCCCTTGTCCAGCAGCTCCTTGTGACCAAGAGGACAGTCAGGAGGTGGTCACAGCAGTATTCACAGGAAGATGAAGTCGCCTGCTGAGCATTGCTGCCGGTTGTACCTCCGGTGTCCAAGAGTCAACTGCAGGGTCATCAGCCAGGAACCACTGATCAACGTTTCGCTCCTTTAATCCCGGAACGCCTCCTGGTGGTGGAGCAGTGACAGGGACGTCTACCTGTCACCTCCTGCAGCTGATAGGTGTTCCCCACTGTAGCTATTGTTGGGGTTAGTTGTTTGTTCCCCAGCGCTTGTCGTTCCTCCTCAGCCAGAGCCAAAAGCTCCCCTTCTCTGCCTCCTCTGCCAGCTCTTTGGTTGTCTTCTTTAGGCTCCCTCCAATCACTCCTACATCCCTTAGGAGGCGTGTGGTTGACGGCCCCGCGTAGCCTCGACATCCAACAGTCAACAGCTCTCCAGCACCTCAGCTAGCTTCCTCAGGACCTGGTCATGGTGCCATCTGTAGTGTCCCTGGGAGAGCACAATCTTACAGCCTGACAAGATGTGCTGGAGGTTTGCATTAAGGGTGTTAGAGGGTGTACAGCATTCCTTGTTCCCAAACCACTAGTGACAGTTCTGAGGAGGCTAATGGATTCCAATGAGGTCCAACAGGGATGATTTGAGGGAACAGGTTGGGATTCTCTCTGCGAGCCCCATGAGGAGGACATCAACAGCATGACAGACTGCATCACAGACTACATCAGCTTCTGTGTGGACAACGCCATCCCCACCAATGTAATACCCGGGTCAGTAGGAAACAGGACTCAAACGCTTGACTTAATGCAAGGTCAAAAATAGGTTTAATACAAAAAGGTTCGATACACAGGAAGGCAGTCCAATATGCAAAGAAGTACAAAAACGCTAGGCAAGAGGCTGAGTCAAATACGAGCAGAGGGTCAAAAAACACGAGGAAGCAAGCACGAGAGAAGAACGCGAGAGAGACTTTCACCATGAGGCTCAAATACAATCTGGCAACATGAGGAAGGGAGCAGACACATTATATACAAGAGGAGTGATTGAACGCTTCACAGGTGGACACAATCAGGGGCGGGACCAGACAACTCAGAACACCCGTGCAGAGCAGGAAAGGGGGTCAATGGGCGTGGAACACATGAGGGCAGGAAGTGCAGTGATCTGAAACGAGAGGGAGGTTAGTAATATCAAAATAAAACAGGAAATGGAAAGAATGAAATGAACATGAGAAAAAGACAATACAATACATAACTTAAAACAGGCAGATGTCGTCACAACCAAAACAGTGCGGTGCTTCCCCAACAAGAAACCTTGGATCAGCAGTGAAGTGAAGGTGCTGGTCAACAAAAGAAGAGAGCCTTCAGGGACGGTGTACAGCGGGAGCTGAGAGTCAGGCTGAGGGACAGCAAAGACGCCTACAAGCAGAAGCTGGAAAACCAGCTCCAGCAGAACAACATCAGAGACCTGTGGTCTGGAAATGAAGCTTATCAAAGGGTTCAGAGGACAGCTGGAACAGGGCCTCACCATCAGCCTGGAACAAGGCTGCAGGCTTAGATGGCATCAGCCCCGGGTCCTCAAAGTCTGAGTCCACAAACTGGTTGAGGGTTTTCAGAGTCTCATTAAACTGATCTGACCCAGGAGAGTGGGCAGGTACCGTGGAAGACACCCTGCCTGGTTCTGGTGCTGAAGAAGAAGTCTCCCCATGACCTCAGTCACTATCAACCAACTGCTCTGATGGATCAGAGCTTTCTACCACTGAGTGACCAATGAGCTCCTCCAGCAGGTCAAATATGCTGCCACCAGTCTGTTAACCAGGAGGAAGTGTAACTGAGAGAAGTGAAAATCCAGATCTAAGAGGAGACGGAGAGATTGAGGGAGGAGCTAAGATGTTACTGAACTATAGAAGAGAGAGGAACTTCTATATTCAGCACAGTTCAATACACAAACCATCAACATTACCTTCATTCAACATGCTCTCATTGGACTGTGATGTACTTTCTCTACTGGTTGTCACTGTTCTAACAGGTACGCTGTATTCTGCATTTTGAAAAACAACTTTCACTGCAATGTTGTTGAATCTGATTCATTTCTTGAGAGTTTTCCAACATAATAAATAACAGAGTTGTCTCTTCCTTCAGGTGTCAGCTGTGAAAAACTCACTCCAGTCAAGAATGAAGAGTCCAGTTCAGAAGGCAGTACTGTTACTCTGTCCTACACATACTCTGAACTGAAAACTAGTGATTATTTCTACTGGTATCGACAATATCCAGGAAAACCACCAGAGTTCATCATCTCACATTCTGCTTCAGGAACACTCGGAAATTCTAAAATCTCTGGACTGAAGGTTAAAGTGGATCAGAACCAAATCCATCTGAACATCTCCTCAGCTGCAGTGTCAGACTCTGCTGTGTACTACTGTGCTGTGAGGCCCACAGTGACAGGAAACACCAAAACTCTGTACAAAAACCTTTGGAGCAAAGACAACACAATACTCCACAACGCCCACTAGAGGGAGTCACACTCTGTTACACTTTAAGACGATTTGGGTTTTTTTTTTTAACACCATGAGATGTGGGGGGGGCCCCCCCGGGTTTTTCTCCCCCCCCCACCCCCCCCCCCTCTCCTCCCTTTTTTTTTTTTTTTTTTTTTTTTCCCTTCTTCTTCCCTCCCCCCCCCCCCCTATTCTCCCCCCCCCCCTTTTTTTTTTTTTTTTTTTTTTTTTTTAAAAATAACACAACAAATGCTCCAACAACTCCACCAACATCAGAGGCATCCACTAAAGCTGTTCTTTCTCTCCACTGCTGTTTTACCCTAAAAGCTCAAACTGGTTCACACAACATGCCAGTTTGATCCAGAAGACATATTACTAGACACACAATGATCCCTGATTAGTGGAGTCTCTATAAAAGGATCCAGATCTGGATGAAAAGATCCTCAGTGATTACAGGCCTATATCTGATCTACCCTTTATCAGAAAAGTACTGTAGGAAGCGCTTTGTAACCTAATTAATACCTTTCTCAATGAGAACAGCATTTTAGAGAAGTTCCAGTCTGGTTTAAGATCCAACCACAGTACAGAAACACCCTCAGACTAAATAACAACTCATCTCAGACGTAACACTGACATGAATCAAGTGTCAACCTGTACCCTTTAAAATCTCAGCTCAGCCTTTGACAACTTCGACCAAACTATTTGAATCAATCTCCTTAAAAGACAGGTCGGCCTCCCTGACACTGCTTGAAACTGGTTTGCAACCTTCAGAACTGGTAGAAGATGTGATGTTAGTCTGGGTGATCATGTATCGATGAAGCGTGACTCACCGTTTGGTATTTAACCAGGAAGCTGTCTCAGTTCCTGGATATTTTCCTGATTTTTGATGCATTACGTTACATCATAATCAAGTTCTACGTAGATGACACAATTATATTGGGGGCGGTAGTAGCTCAGTCTGTAGGTGATTGTTGGTTGGAACCGGAGGGTCACCGGTTCAAACCCCCCCCAAGACCAAAAACTAAGTTTGAACTGGTAGCTGGAGAGGTGCCAATTTTCCTCTTGGGCACTCCCGAGGTCCCCCTGAGCAAGGCACCAAACCCCCAACTGCTCGGGGCGCTTGTCAGGAGCAGCCCCCTCACTCTGACATCTAATCATGTTTGTGCATGTGTGTGTTCAGGTCTGCATGTATCGTGTATAAGTTAACAACAGAGTGAAAAAACTGAATTTCCCCTCGTGGGACTAATAAAGGACTATCTTCTTCTTCTTCTTCTTCTATACATTTCTGTCGACTAACCCAGATGACCTATTGTCTCTGACAGCCTGTTTGGCCTCAATAAAACAACGGATGAGCGACAAGCTTTTAAAACTTAACCAACACAAAACAACCACTTCTGACCTCCACTAGAGGGCCACGTTATCAAGTAGACGGTGCACCACTTGTGCACTGTGTTCAACCACTCAGCCAGTAAGAAATGCTGCTGTGAAGAGAACAATTGTCAGACTGAATGCTGAACAGCAGCTAGTTTCTCCTGTTGATTTAAACCTTGTTGTAGAGATGGAACATTGGCTGTGGATTATTCTTTCTGCTCTTTTCTTTGGTAAGACACAAACAACTCCACGTTTCCTCTCTCAACACTTCTCACTAGTAACTGAGCTGTGAGTGCTTTTAATGTTCATTATACAGAGAAGCAGCAACACATCATGTCTGTTGGTATCTAGTAGCTTCTAAAGAACTCCTTCTATGGTTTAATGTGCCATCAGACAGCAGACAGTGAAAATCCACACTATTCTAAATGTCTCTGATTGACTCTGTGGCTAGGTCACTCTTTAAACCTACTGATTGTTCTCCTTTAACCAATCATCTTTATTGATTCATCTCTTCCTCTGCATGTTCTCTTCTTCCCCAGAGTGTAAAGGAGAAGACAGAGTGATCCAGCCAACAGGAGATGTCATCGCTGCTGAAGGACACACACTCACACTGGACTGTACATTTGAGACCAGCGACCCAAGACCCACCTTGTTCTGGTACAAACAGGAAGGTCACGATTCCCCAAAGTTTCTGCTGCGACGGTTCTCTGGAAAGACGGGTAATTCTGAAGAGCAACAGAGATTTGATGCTACAATCAACAAGACATCAGTTCCTCTGAGGATCCAGAAGCTTCAGCTGTCAGACTCTGCTGTGTACTACTGTGCTGTGAGGCCCACAGTGACAGGAAACACCGAATCTCTGTACAAAAACCTTTGGAGCAAAGACAACACAATACTCCACAACACCCACTAGAGGGAGTCACACTCTGTTACACTCCAATAGGAACTGAGGATCCAGTCTAGATTCGTTGTGGTGGTGACAAAAACAACAGAAGTCTTGCAAATGTCAAGGATGCCACCAGTTCCACCACCCTGGGAACACATCCTGGTTCTGGTCACCCCCTCATACCCGCCCCTTGTCCAGCAGCTCCTTGTGACCAAGAGGACAGTCAGGAGGTGGTCACAGCAGTATTCACAGGAAGATGAAGTCGCCTGCTGAGCATTGCTGCCAGTTGTACCTCCGGTGCCCAAGAGTCAACTGCAGGGTCATCAGCCAGGAACCACTGATCAACGTTTCGCTCCTTTAATCCCAGAACGTCTCCTGGTGGTGGAGCAGTGACAGGGACGTCTACCTGTCACCTCCTGCAGCTGATAGGTGTTCCCCACTGTGGCTATTGTTGGGGTTAGTTGTTCGTTCCCCAGCGCTTTTCTTTCCTCCTCAGCCAGAGCCAAAAGCTCCCCTTCTCTGCCTCCGCTGCCAGCTCTTTGGTTGTCTTCTTTAGGCTCCCTCCAATCACTCCTACATCCCTTAGGAAGCGTGTGGTTGACAACCCCACGTAGCCTCGACATCCAACAGTCAACAGCTCTTCAGCACCTCAGCTAGCTTCCTCAGGACCTGGTCATGGTGCCATCTGTAGTGTCCCTGGGAGAGCACAATCTTACAGCCTGACAAGATGTGCTGGAGGTTTGCAATAAGGGTGTTAGAGGGTGTACAGCATTCCTTGTTCCCAAACCACTAGTGACAGTTCTGAGGACAAGGATGCTAATGGATTCCAATGAGGTCCAACGGGGATAATTTGAGGGAACAGATTGGGATTCTCTCTGCGAGCCCCATGGGGAGGACATCAACAGCATGACAGACTGCATCACGGACTACATCAGCTTCTGTGTGGACAACGCCATCCCCACCAACACAGTGCGGTTTTTCCACAAGAAACCATTGATCTCCTCCAAAAGTAAAATATGCTGCACAAAACTATTAACACGACAAGGGTAACTGAGAGAAGTGAAAATCCAGATCTAAGAGGAGACGGAGAGATTGAGGGAGGAGCTAAGATGTTACTGAACTATAGAAGAGAGAGGAACTTCTATATTCAGCACAGTTCAATACACAAACCATCAACATTACCTTCATTCAACATGCTCTCATTGGACTGTGATGTACTTTCTCTACTGGTTGTCACTGTTCTAACAGGTACGCTGTATTCTGCATTTTGAAAAACAACTTTCACTGCAATGTTGTTGAATCTGATTCATTTCTTGAGAGTTTTCCAACATAATAAATAACAGAGTTGTCTCTTCCTTCAGGTGTCAGCTGTGATAAACTCACTCCAGTCAAGAATGAAGAGTCCAGTTCAGAAGGCAGCACTGTTACTCTGTCCTACACATACTCTGAACTGAAAACTAGTGATTATTTCTTCTGGTATCGACAACATCCAGGAAAACCACCAGAGTTCATCATCTCACATTCAGGACGTGGAGCTGTATTGAATCATCAACTCTCTGGACTGAAGGTTAAAGTGGATCAGAACCAAATCCATCTGAACATCTCCTCTGCTGCAGTGTCAGACTCTGCTGTGTACTACTGTGCTGTGAGGCCCACAGTGACAGGAAACACTAAAACTCTGTACAAAAACCTTTGGAGCAAAGACAACACAATACTCCACAACGCCCACTAGAGGGAGTCACACTCTGTTACACTTTAAGACGATAACACAACAAATGCTCCAACAACTCCACCAACATCAGAGGCATCCACTAAAGCTGTTCTTTCTCTCCACTGCTGTTTTACCCTAAAAGCTCAAACTGGTTCACACAACATGACAGTTTGATCCAGAAGACATATTACTAGACACACAATGATCCCTGATTAGTGAAGTCTCTATAAAAGGATCCAGATCTGGATGAAAAGATCCTCAGTGATTACAGGCCTATATCTGATCTACCCTTTATCAGAAAAGTACTGTAGGAAGCGCTTTGTAACCTAATTAATACCTTTCTCAATGAGAACAGCATTTTAGAGAAGTTCCAGTCTGGTTTAAGATCCAACCACAGTACAGAAACACCCTCAGACCAAATAACAACTCATCTCAGACGTAACACTGACATGAATCAAGTGTCAACCTGTACCCTTTAAAATCTCAGCTCAGCCTTTGACAACTTCCACCAAACTATTTGAATCAATCTCCTTAAAAGACAGGTCGGCCTCTCTGACACTGCTTGAAACTGGTTTGCAACCTTCAGAACTGGTAGAAGATGTGATGTTAGTCTGGGTGATCATGTATCGATGAAGCGTGACTCACCGTTTGGTATTTCACCAGGAAGCTGTCTCAGTTCCTGGATATTTTCCTTTTGATGCATTACGTTACACAAACGCGATTTCAAATATAAGTTTCCCCCCCAAAAACCCCCCACGTTTAAAAACCCCCCCACCACACAACATTTGTTGCATTACGTTACATCATAATCAAGTTACTACGTAGATGACACACAATTCCCAAAAAAATTTTTATACATTTCTGTCGACTAACCCAGATGACCTATTGTCTCTGACTGCCTGTTTGGCCTCAATAAAACAACGGATGAGCGACAAGCTTTTAAAACTTAACCAACACAAAACAACCACTTCTGACCTCCACTAGAGGGCCACGTTATCAAGTAGACGGTGCACCACTTGTGCACTGTGTTCAACCACTCAGCCAGTAAGAAATGCTGCTGTGAAGAGAACAATTGTCAGACTGAATGCTGAACATCAGCTAGTTTCTCCTGTTGATTTAAACCTTGTTGTAGAGATGGAACATTGGCTGTGGATTATTCTTTCTGCTCTTTTCTTTGGTAAGACACAAACAACTCCACGTTTGCTCTCTCAACACTTCTCACTAGTAACTGAGCTGTGAGTGCTTTTAATGTTCATTATACAGAGAAGCAGCAACACATCATGTCTGTTGGTATCTAGTAGCTTCTAAAGAACTCCTTCTATGGTTTAATGTGCCATCAGACAGCAGTCAGTGAAAATCCACACTATTCTAAATGTCTCTGATTGACTCTGTGGCTAGGTCACTCTTTAAACCTACTGATTGTTCTCCTTTAACCAATCATCTTTATTGATTCATCTCTTCCTCTGCATGTTCTCTTCTTCCCCAGAGTGTAAAGGAGAAGACAGAGTGATCCAGCCAACAGGAGATGTCATCGCTGCTGAAGGACACACACTCACACTGGACTGTACATTTGAGACCAGCGACACAAGACCCACTATGTTCTGGTACAAACAGGAAGTTCACGATTCCCCAAAGTTTCTGCTGCGACGGTTCTCTGTAAAGACGGGTAATTCTGAAGAGCAACAGAGATTTGATGCTACAATCAACAAGACATCAGTTCCTCTGAGGATCCAGAAGCTTCAGCTGTCAGACTCTGCTGTGTACTACTGTGCTCTGCAGCCCACAGTGACAGGAAACACCGAAACTCTGTACAAAAACCTTTGGAGCAAAGACAACACAATACTCCACAACACCCACTAGAGGGAGTCACACTCTGTTACACTCCAATAGGAACTGAGGATCCAGTCTAGATTCGTTGTGGTGGTGACAAAAACAACAGAAGTCTTGCAAATGTCAAGGATGCCATCAGTTCCACCACCCTGGGATCACATCCTGGTTCTGGTCACCCCCTCATACCCGCCCCTTGTGCAGCAGCTCCTTGTGACCAAGAGGACAGTCAGGAGGTGGTCACAGCAGTATTCACAGGAAGATGAAGTCGCCTGCTGAGCATTGCCGCAGGTTGTACCACCGGTACCCAAGAGTCAACTGCAGGGTCATCAGCCAGGAACCACTGATCAACGTTTCGCTCCTTTAATCCCAGGAACGTCTCCTGGTGGTGGAGCAGTGACAGGGACGTCTACCTGTCACCTCCAGCAGCTGATAGGTGTTCCCCACTGTGGCTGTTTTTGGGGTTAGTTGTTCGTTCCCCAGCACTTGTCTTTCCTCAGCCTCCTCAGCCAGACCCAAAAGCTCCCCTTCTCTCCTCCTCTGCCAGCTCTTTGGTTGTCTTCTTTAGGCTCCCTCCAATCACTCCTACATCCCTTAGGAAGCATGTGGTTGACAGCCCCACGTAGCCTCGACATCCAACAGTCAACAGCTCTCCAGCACCTCAGCTAGCTTCCTCAGGACCTGGTCATGGTGCCATCTGTAGTGTCCCTGGGAGAGCACAATCTTACAGCCTGACAAGATGTGCTGGAGGTTTGCATTAAGGGTGTTAGAGGGTGTACAGCATTCCTTGTTCCCAAACCACTAGTGACAGTTCTGAGGAGGCTAATGGATTCCAATGAGGTCCAACAGGGATGATTTGAGGGAACAGATTGGGATTCTCTCTGCGAGCCCCATGGGGAGGACATCAACAGCATGACAGACTGCATCACAGACTACATCAGCTTCTGTGTGGACAACACCATCCCCACCAACACAGAGCGGTGCTTCCCCAACAAGAAACCTTGGCTCAGCAGTGAAATGAAGGTGCTGGTCAACAAAAGAAGAGAGCCTTCAGGGACGGTGTACAGCGGGAGCTGAGAGTCAGGCTGAGGGACAACAAAGACGCCTACAAGCAGAAGCTGGAAAACCAGCTCCAGCAGAACAACATCAGAGACCTGTGGTCTGGAAATGAAGCTTATCACACGGTTCAGAGGACAGCTGGGACAGGGCCTCACCATCAGCCTGGAACAAGGCTGCAGGCTTAGATGGCATCAGCCCCGGGTCCTCAAAGTCTGAGTCCACCAACTGGGTGGGGGTTTTCAGCGTCTCGTTAAACTGATCTGACCCAGGAGAGTGGGCAGGTACCGTGGAAGACACCCTGCCTGGTTCTGGTGCTGAAGAAGAAGTCTCCCCATGACCTCAGTCACTATCAACCAACTGCTCTGATGGACCAGAGCTTTCTACCACTGAGTGACCAATGAGCTCCTCCAGCAGGTCAAATATGCTGCCACCAGTCTGTTAACCAGGAGGAAGTGGAACTGAGAGAAGTGAAAATCCAGATCTAAGAGGAGACGGAGAGATTGAGGGAGGAGCTAAGATGTTACTGAACTATAGAAGAGAGAGGAACTTCTATATTCAGCACAGTTCAATACACAAACCATCAACATTACCTTCATTCAACATGCTCTCATTGGACTGTGATGTACTTTCTCTACTGGTTGTCACTGTTCTAACAGGTACGCTGTATTCTGCATTTTGAAAAACAACTTTCACTGCAATGTTGTTGAATCTGATTCATTTCTTGAGAGTTTTCCAACATAATAAATAACAGAGTTGTCTCTTCCTTCAGGTGTCAGCTGTGAAAAACTCACTCCAGTCAAGAATGAAGAGTCCAGTTCAGAAGGCAGCACTGTTACTCTGTCCTACACATACTCTGAACAACCAACTGGTGGTGATTATTTCTACTGGTATCGACAATATCCAGGAAAACCACCAGAGTTCATCATCTCACACCCTTCAGGAACTGGAGCGGTATTGAATCATCAACTCTCTGGACTGAAGGTTAAAGTGGATCAGAACCAAATCCATCTGAACATCTCCTCAGCTGCAGTGTCAGACTCTGCTGTGTACTACTGTGCTCTGCAGCCCACAGTGATACAAAGTGGAGAAGAGGCTGTACAAAAAGCTCAACACAGATATGGGACTACTACTACTACTACTTCAGAGAGGAAGGAAGTGGTATTCAAAGCACAGCTTCATGTCAGATGATTCTGACAGAGCACTGCTGTACAGCGCAATGAAACACTGGGGGAGGACCACATGAGCAGCAAATCCACATCAGACACCAACCAAACACAAGCCAGCATGTCAACAGATAAACTGATTCAGCCTCTTGGGATCATGGGGCATTATGTCAAAATGAGCTGCTCCATTCTTCATTATCCTCTGAAACCTGGAAACACCCCAAATAGACACTAAGCACAACAAACAACCACCATGACTAGTGCTATTGGCTGTGGATTATTCTTTCTGCTCTTTTCTTTGGTAAGACACAAACAACTCCACGTTTCCTCTCTCAACACTTCTCACTAGAACTGAGCTGTGAGGCTTTAATTTCATTAACAGAGAAGCAGCAACACACATGTCTGTTGGTATCTAGTAGCTTCTAAAGAACCCTCTATGTTTAATGTGCCATCAGACAGCAGCAGGAAAATCCACACTATTCAAAGCCTGATGACCTCAGCACCTTTAAACACGATTTCTCCTTAACAACTCTTTATTATCCCCCAGAAGACAGAGGACCAGCCAACAGGAACACCTCTAAGACACACACCACACGACTACATTTAACCACACACAACCCACTCTACAAACACCACCCCCCCCCTACAACACCAACAACACCCCCCAGCTGCAACCTCTTTACACTTCTTGAGGCCCAAAGTGACAGGAAACACCAAAACCTGTACAAAAACCTTTGGAGCAAAGACAACACAATACTCCACAACACCCACTAAGGGAGTCACACTCTTTACACTCCAATAGGAACTGAGGACCAATGTTAATATTGTCAACTTGTCCCTTACGACTGGTATTGTCACCATAAGCTTTAAGGCGTAAGCTCTACTTAACACTCTGCCTGTACTCCCACTTGCCCCCTGGATAAATTCGGCAGGCCACTTCAGTCTAAGTTTGTTGAAACTTTCGTCTGCTTTCGGGGCCTGCTGCTCCACTACGCACAAAGCCTCTGGCCCTAAATGGCAGCCACTCGGTTTACTGCTATTAGTGAACCCACACACCACTTCTCTGCAAGAGAGCTCGAAAAAGAGCTCCTCTCACTCGGAGGAAATTTACTGGATCCACACACACGCATAAGCACTCTTCATACTCTCCTACTAGAGGCCTTCAAAAAAGATCATATCCCAGCTCTGCACTCTCTACCATCATTAACCTTAAAGCCTCTAATGCTGACACGCTGCTATTAAACTTATCTCCACGACTCTTCTCTCTCACAATACAGGACTCCTCTCTTCCCCAGGTTAAAAAAACACAGCCAAAGCTTCTTATTGAGCTGCTTCCTCTGGAATAACCTCCCTATAGACATCAGACTTCTGATTCTATCTTAAATCAAAACCATCTTTCCCTATCATATATTCTTTCTATTGGCTGCTACCATCTTTAACAGAGGAAGGGTAACAAAATAAAAAACAAGGAACAAAAGGGAGGAGCTAAATAATAAAAAGAATATTCAATCTACACAAAACCATTACTTTCACATGCTCATTGTACTCTTACTGGTTGTCACTCTAACAGGTACGCTTATTTGCATTTGAAAAACCCTATTTGTTGCTACATCTTGAGTTTTCCAAATAATAATAACAATCCTTCCTTCAGGTGTCGCTGTGATAAACTCACTCCACAATAAGAGTCCATTCAGAAGGCAGCACTTTACTCTGTCCTACACATACTCTAACAAACTAATAATCTCTGTATCGACAATATCAGGAAAACCACCAAGTCATCATCTCACATTCAGAATGGAGCTGTATTGAATCATCAAATCTCTGGACTGAAGGTTAAAGTGGACAGAACCAAACCATCTGAAGATCTCCTCAGCTCGTGTCAACCTGCTGTGTACTACTGTGCTCTGCAGCCCACAGTATACAAAGTGGAGAAGAGGCTTACAAAAAGCTCAACACAGATATGGGACTACTACTACTACTACTTCAGAGAGGAAGGAAGTGGTATTCAAAGCACAGCTTCATGTCAGATGATTCTGATCAGAGTCACTGCTGTTACAGCTGCATATGAAACACTGGGGGAGGACCACATACAGCAAACCACATCAACACCAACCAAACACAAGCCAGCATCAACAGATAAACTGATTCAGTCCTCTTGGGATCATGTGGGTCATTATGTCAAAATGAGCTGCTTCCATTCTTCATTATCCTCTGAAACCTGGAGATACACCCCAAATAACACAACACTAACTAATACAACCTACCATACTAGTGGTGGATACCTGGAGACACAATCACACTTTATCAGCTCCACTTTACCGATTAATATTAATTAATATGTTAATGTGACGTCTCACGGCTCAGACACCAAAAACCAAACCATGTACATCAAGAGAAAAAAAGGGGAAGGAGCAAAAGAGCCTATTTGATCAAATGTTCATCCTCAGTTTAGATCACAAATATTAAAGCACATCACTCCTTAGCAGCTTTCTCTGTTGTGGATCAAATATTTTGTTTTTATATATACAGAATCTGCAGTACCTTTTTTATTTAAATGTTCACCAAACAGCAAAAAATAAAATATATTTATGTCTAAAAATAGTATTTGGTCAAAAAAACAAATTTGCATATGGGTCCTCAAAAACAGAACGTCCTGCTAGCTGGAACACCCTCAAGCTAAATACCCTCTCTAAATCCTCCTGGATAAACCAGCCCTGCTAGCTAAACAACCTTCCTAGCTATACCACCCTCTACTAAACTACCCCTATAGAATCACCCTCTACAACACCCGCAAACACCCTCCTACATAATCACCCTCTCCTAAAACCCTCCTACTATCAGCCCTGAGCTAAATCTCTCTCTAACCCTCCTACTAACCACCCTCTACTAAACAACCTTCTTACTAAACCACCCTGCTACTAAACACCCTTCCCCTACACCTCCTAAAGCCACAACCTCCTAAACCACCCTAGCAAAACCCACAACCACCCTCTACTAAACTCCCCTCCTTACACATAACTCCTCCTAAACCACCCTTACTAAACAACTCCTATATACCACCCTCTACTAAACTCCCTCCTAAAACCCCTCTACTACACTCTTATTCCTCCCCTAACTATCCCTCTACCCTTACCCCTCTCCACCCTCTACTACACTCCTACTAAACCCCTCTCTACCCTAAACCGCTACTAAACCCACCTTAAACCACCCTGCTAGCTAAACTCCATCTGCTTGTCCTAAGTTGAGCAGCTCAGGGCAGAGCTCCTTTCATGGGGAGAGGAGCAACATTTGCAACAACAATATGATGGAGAGACTTATTACTCAGAGGGGATGAAGAGGAGGAAGTAAGTAAATGTGTGGATAACATTAGTGACAGGATTTGAGCTGTTGCGGAGTTTTGACTCCTCGTAGTTAACAAAATCATAGCTCACTCATTTACTACAAACATTGGCTGCTGACTGGTGTCAGTGAGTTGAGCTCCCACGACTGCTCCTACTGCTGAAGTAACATCAAGGCCTGATTACTGGTAAATGCTGAAAGCACAGGACATTCCAAAAAGTGACCTGAGGAACACTTACCAACACCGAGAGTATAAGGGCTCCTACACAACATAACTATAACACAACTACAAAAAAGAGAAAAAGGCCAAGCTTGAAAAATGAAGAAACAATTTTAGAATCCTAATGACGGAACAATTATATAATTGCTTAAAAAATTAAACAAAATAAAAAATTAATACAATAAAAGGGCGCGTAAGAACAATACCTCTAAAACTGATTAATCTGGGGGAAAACCGACAGGAACTAAGTCGGAAAAATACCACTGTTTTGGTGCAGTCAGGACACACACACAATAAAATAACATAATAACAACCACAATAAAAGATAAAGTGCGCAAATTGGGCTACTTCTCCCAGACCACCTTCGAGCAAGATGGACTATATTCTACTGAAGTGACCACACCAGAGGATAAAACTTTGCTCATTTCTAGAGACAAGAGTGCGAGAACAAGAAAATTTGATAAAATGGCACAGCTGGGAAGACAAGCCAGGTGGTTTAGCCAATTCCCAACCAGCGGGACCTTGGTTAAAAGGTTTCGGCTCTCCGGTTGTTGGACCATGGGACACTAAGAATCATTGTGGATTTTGGATAAAAATCACAGGATTTCTACTAGAGTGGCTAGCTACGTTTCCTCTGGGTCTCCTCCTGAAGGACTCTGTTCAGCATCATCTCAATTAAATCAGGTTCACCAGGAAGCTGTCTCAGTTGCTGGATATTTTCCTGATTTTTGTTGCATTACGTTGCATCATAATCAAGTTCTACATAGATGACACACAATTATACATTTCTGTCGACTAACCCAGATGACCTATTGTATCTGACTGCCTCTTTGGCCTCAATAAAACAACGGATGAGCGACAAGCTTTTAAAACTTAACCAACACAAAACAACCACTTCTGACCTCCACTAGAGGGCCACGTTATCAAGTAGACGGTGCACCACTTGTGCACTGTGTTCAACCACTCAGCCAGTAAGAAATGCTGCTGTGAAGAGAACAATTGTCAGACTGAATGCTGAACATCAGCTAGTTTCTCCTGTTGATTTAAACCTTGTTGTAGAGATGAAACATTGGCTGTGGATTATTCTTTCTGCTCTTTTCTTTGGTAAGACACAAACAACTCCACGTTTCCTCTCTCAACACTTCTCACTAGTAACTGAGCTGTGAGTGCTTTTAATGTTCATTATACAGAGAAGCAGCAACACATCATGTCTGTTGGTATCTAGTAGCTTCTAAAGAACTCCTTCTATGGTTTAATGTGCCATCATACAGCAGACAGTGAAAATCCACACTATTCTAAATGTCTCTGATTGACTCTGTGGCTAGGTCACTCTTTAAACCTACTGATTGTTCTCCTTTAACCAATCATCTTTATTGATTCATCTCTTCCTCTGCATGTTCTCTTCTTCCCCAGAGTGTAAAGGAGAAGACAGAGTGATCCAGCCAACAGGAGATGTCATCGCTGCTGAAGGACACACACTCACACTGGACTGTACATTTGAGACCAGCGACCCAAGACCCACTATGTTCTGGTACAAACAGGAAGTTCACGATTCCCCAAAGTTTCTGCTGCGACGGTTCTCTGGAAAGACGGGTAATTCTGAAGAGCAACAGAGATTTGATGCTACAATCATCAAGACATCAGTTCCTCTGAGGGTCCAGAAGCTTCAGCTGTCAGACTCTGCTGTGTACTACTGTGCTCTGCAGCCCACAGTGACAGGAAACACCAAAACTCTGTACAAAAACCTTTGGAGCAAAGACAACACAATACTCCACAACACCCACTAGAGGGAGTCACACTCTGTTACACTCCAATAGGAACTGAGGATCCAGTCTAGATTCGTTGTGGTGGTGACAAAAACAACAGAAGTCTTGCAAATGTCAAGGATGCCACCAGTTCCATCACCCTGGGAACACATTCTGGTTCTGGTCACCCCCTCATACCCGCCCCTTGTCCAGCAGCTCCTTGTGACCAAGAGGACAGTCAGGAGGTGGTCACAGCAGTATTCACAGGAAGATGAAGTCGCCTGCTGAGCATTGCTGCCAGTTGTACGTCCGGTGCCCAAGAGTCAACTGCAGGGTCATCAGCCAGGAACCACTGATCAACGTTTCGCTCCTTTAATCCCAGAACGTCTCCTGGTGGTGGAGCAGTGACAGGGACGTCTACCTGTCACCTCCTGCAGCTGATAGGTGTTCCCCACTGTGGCTGTTGTTGGGGTTAGTTGTTCGTTCCCCAGCGCTTTTCTTTCCTTCTCAGCCAGAGCCAAAAGCTCCCCTTCTCTGCCAGCTCTTTGGTCGTCTTCTTTAGTATCCCTCCAATCACTCTTACATCCCTTAGGAGGCCTGTGGTTGACAGCGCCACGTAGCCTCGACATCCAACAGTCAACAGCTCTTCAGCACCTCAGCTAGCTTCCTCAGGACCTGGTCATGGTGCCATCTGTAGTGTCCCTGGGAGAGCACAATCTTACAGCCTGACAAGATTTGCTGGAGGTTTGCATTAAGGGTGTTAGAGGGTGTACAGCATTCCTTGTTCCCAAACCACTAGTGACAGTTCTGAGGAGGCTAATTGATTCCAATGAGGTCCAACAGGGATGATTTGAGGGAACAGATTGGGATTCTCTCTGCGAGCCCCATGGGGAGGACATCAACAGCATGACAGACTGCATCACAGACTACATCAACTTCTGTGTGGACAACGCCATCCCCACCAACACAGCGCAGTGCTTCCCCAACAAGAAACCTTGGATCAGCAGTGAAATGAAGGTGCTGGTCAACAAAAGAAGAGAGCCTTCAGGGACGGTGTACAGCGGGAGCTGAGAGTCAGGCTGAGGGACAGCAAAGACGCCTACAAGCAGAAGCTGGAAAACCAGCCCCAGCAGAACAACATCAGAGACCTGTGGTCTGGAAATTAAGCTTATCACACGGTTCAGAGGAGAGCTGGGACAGGGCCTCACCATCAGCCTGGAACAAGGCTGCAGGCTTAGATGGCATCAGCCCCGGGTCCTCAAAGTCTGAGTCCACCAACTGGGTGGGGGTTTTCAGCGTCTCGTTAAACTGATCTGACCCAGGAGAGTGGGCAGGTACCGTGGAAGACACCCTGCCTGGTTCTGGTGCTGAAGAAGAAGTCTCCCCATGACCTCAGTCACTATCAACCAACTGCTCTGATGGATTAGAGCTTTCTACCACTGAGTGACCAATGAGCTCATCTAGTAGGTTAAATATTCTGCCACCAGTCTGTTAACCAGGAGGAAGTGGAACTGAGAGAAGTGAAAATCCAGATCTAAGAGGAGACGGAGAGATTGAGGGAGGAGCTAAGATGTTACTGAACTATAGAAGAGAGAGGAACTTCTATATTCAGCACAGTTCAATACACAAACCATCAACATTACCTTCATTCAACATGCTCTCATTGGACTGTGATGTACTTTCTCTACTGGTTGTCACTGTTCTAACAGGTACGCTGTATTCTGCATTTTGAAAAACAACTTTCACTGCAATGTTGTTGAATCTGATTCATTTCTTGAGAGTTTTCCAACATAATAAATAACAGAGTTGTCTCTTCCTTCAGGTGTCAGCTGTGATAAACTCACTCCAGTCAAGAATGAAGAGTCCAGTTCAGAAGGCAGCACTGTTACTCTGTCCTACACATACTCTGAACTGAAAACTAATGATTATTTCTTCTGGTATCGACAATATCCAGGAAAACCACCAGAGTTCATCATCTCACATTCAGGACGTGGAGTTGTATTGAATCATCCAATCTCTGGACTGAAGGTTAAAGTGGATCAGAACCAAATCCATCTGAACATCTCCTCTGCTGCAGTGTCAGACTCTGCTGTGTACTACTGTGCTGTGAGGCCCACAGTGACAGGAAACACCAAAACTCTGTACAAAAACCTTTGGAGCAAAGACAACACAATACTCCACAACGCCCACTAGAGGGAGTCACACTCTGTTACACTTTAAGACGATAACACAACAAATGCTCCAACAACTCCACCAACATCAGAGGCATCCACTAAAGCTGTTCTTTCTCTCCACTGCTGTTTTACCCTAAAAGCTCAAACTGGTTCACACAACATGACAGTTTGATCCAGAAGACATATTACTAGACACACAATGATCCCTGATTAGTGAAGTCTCTATAAAAGGATCCAGATCTGGATGAAAAGATCCTCAGTGATTACAGGCCTATATCTGATCTACCCTTTATCAGAAAAGTACTGTAGGAAGCGCTTTGTAACCTAATTAATACCTTTCTCAATGAGAACAGCATTTTAGAGAAGTTCCAGTCTGGTTTAAGATCCAACCACAGTACAGAAACACCCTCAGACCAAATAACAACTCATCTCAGACCAGCTTAACACTCGACAAACTTGAATCAATGTGTCAACCTGTACCCTTTAAAATCTCAGCTCAGCCTTTGACAGCCCCTCACTCTGACAACTCTCCATTCCCCCAATACTATATTGAATCAACGAATGAAAAAATTTTTTTTCCCCTCGTGGGACTAATAAAGGACTATCTTCTTCTTCTTCTTCTCCTTAAAAGACAGGTCGGCCTCTCTGACACTGCTTGAAACTGGTTTGCAACCTTCAGAACTGGTAGAAGATGTGATGTTAGTCTGGGTGATCATGTATCGATGAAGCGTGACTCACCGTTTGGTATTTCACCAGGAAGCTGTCTCAGTTCCTGGATATTTTCCTGATTTTTGTTGCATTACGTTACATCATAATCAAGTTCTACGTAGATAACACACAATTATACATTTCTGTCGACTAACCCAGATGACCTATTGTCTCTGACTGCCTGTTTGGCCTCAATAAAACAACAGATGAGCAACAAGCTTTTAAAACTTAACCAACACAAAACAACCACTTCTGACCTCCACTAGAGGGCCACGTTATCAAGTAGACGGTGCACCACTTGTGCACTGTGTTCAACCACTCAGCCAGTAAGAAATGCTGCTGTGAAGAGAACAATTGTCAGACTGAATGCTGGACATCAGCTAGTTTCTCCTGTTGATTTAAACCTTGTTGTAGAGATGGAACATTGGCTGTGGATTATTCTTTCTGCTCTTTTCTTTGGTAAGACACAAACAACTCCACGTTTCCTCTCTCAACACTTCTCACTAGTAACTGAGCTGTGAGTGCTTTTAATGTTCATTATACAGAGAAGCAGCAACACATCATGTCTGTTGGTATCTAGTAGCTTCTAAAGAACTCCTTCTATGGTTTAATGTGCCATCAGACAGCAGTCAGTGAAAATCCACACTATTCTAAATGTCTCTGATTGACTCTGTGGCTAGGTCACTCTTTAAACCTACTGATTGATCTCCTTTAACCAATCATCTTTATTGATTCATCTCTTCCTCTGCATGTTCTCTTCTTCCCCAGAGTGTAAAGGAGAAGACAGAGTGATCCAGCCAACAGGAGATGTCATCGCTGCTGAAGGACACACACTCACACTGGACTGTACATTTGAGACCAGCGACACAAGACCCTATTTGTTCTGGTACAAACAGGAAGTTCACGATTCCCCAAAGTTTCTGCTGCGACGGTTCTCTGGAAAGACGGGTAATTCTGAAGAGCAACAGAGATTTGATGCTACAATCAACAAGACATCAGTTCCTCTGAGGATCCAGAAGCTTCAGCTGTCAGACTCTGCTGTGTACTACTGTGCTCTGCAGCCCACAGTGACAGGAAACACCGAAACTCTGTACAAAAACCTTTGGAGCAAAGACAACACAATACTCCACAACACCCACTAGAGGGAGTCACACTCTGTTACACTCCAATAGGAACTGAGGATCCAGTCTAGATTTGTTGTGGTGGTGACAAAAACAACAGAAGTCTTGCAAATGTCAAGGATGCCACCAGTTCCACCACCCTGCGATCAAATCCTGGTTCTGGTCACCCCCTCATACCCGCCCCTTGTCCAGCAGCTCCTTGTGACCAAGAGGACAGTCAGGAGGTGGTCACAGCAGTATTCACAGGAAGATGAAGTCGCCTGCTGAGCATTGCTGCCGGTTGTACCTCCGGTGTCCAAGAGTCAACTGCAGGGTCATCAGCCAGGAACCACTGATCAACGTTTCGCTCCTTTAATCCCGAAATGTCTCCTGGTGGTGGAGCAGTGACAGGGACGTCTACCTGTCACCTCCTGCAGCTGATAGGTGTTCCCCACTGTGGCTATTGTTGGGGTTAGTTGATCGTTCCCCAGCGCTTTTCTTTCCTTCTCAGCCAGAGCCAAAAGCTCCCCTTCTCTGCCAGCTCTTTGGTCGTCTTCTTTAGGCTCCCTCCAATCACTCTTACATCCCTTAGGAAGCGTGTGGTTGACAGCCCCACGTAGCCTCGACATCCAACAGTCAACAGCTCTTCAGCACCTCAGCTAGCTTCCTCAGGACCTGGTCATGGTGCCATCTGTAGTGTCCCTGGGAGAGCACAATCTTACAGCCTGACAAGATGTGCTGGAGGTTTGCATTAAGGGTGTTAGAGGGTGTACAGCATTCCTTGTTCCCAAACCACTAGTGACAGTTCTGAGGAGGCTAATGGATTCAAATGAGGTCCAACAGGAATGATTTGAGGGAGCAGATTGGGATTCTCTCTGCGAGCCCCATGGGGAGGACATCAACAGCATGACAGACTGCATCACAGACTACATCAGCTTCTGTGTGGACAACACCATCCCCACCAACACAGTGCGGTGCTTCCCCAACAAGAAACCTTGGATCAGCAGTGAAATGAAGGTGCTGGTCAACAAAAGAAGAGAGCCTTCAGGGACGGTGTACAGCGGGAGCTGAGAGTCAGGCTGAGGGACAGCAAAGACGCCTACAAGCAGAAGCTGGAAAACCAGCTCCAGCAGAACAACATCAGAGACCTGTGGTCTGGAAATGAAGCTTATCACACGGTTCAGAGGAGAGCTGGGACAGGGCCTCACCATCAGCCTGGAACAAGGCTGCAGGCTTAGATGGCATCAGCCCCGGGTCCTCAAAGTCTGAGTCCACCAACTGGGTGGGGGTTTTCAGAGTCTCGTTAAACTGATCCGACCCAGGAGAGTGGGCAGGTACCGTGGAAGACACCCTGCCTGGTTCTGGTGCTGAAGAAGAAGTCTCCCCATGACCTCAGTCACTATCAACCAACTGCTCTGATGGACCAGAGCTTTCTACCACTGAGTGACCAATGAGCTCCTCCAGCAGGTCAAATATGCTGCCACCAGTCTGTTAACCAGGAGGAAGTGGAACTGAGAGAAGGGAAAATCCAGATCTAAGAGGAGACGGAGAGATTGAGGGAGGAGCTAAGATGTTACTGAACTATAGAAGAGAGAGGAACTTCTATATTCAGCACAGTTCAATACACAAACCATCAACATTACCTTCATTCAACATGCTCTCATTGGACTGTGATGTACTTTCTCTACTGGTTGTCACTGTTCTAACAGGTACGCTGTATTCTGCATTTTGAAAAACAACTTTCACTGCAATGTTGTTGAATCTGATTCATTTCTTGAGAGTTTTCCAACATAATAAATAACAGAGTTGTCTCTTCCTTCAGGTGTCAGCTGTGATAAACTCACTCCAGTCAAGAATGAAGAGTCCAGTTCAGAAGGCAGCACTGTTACTCTGTCCTACACATACTCTGAACTGAAAACTAATGATTATTTCTACTGGTATCGACAATATCCAGGAAAACCACCAGAGTTCATCCTCTCCCACTCTGCTTCAGGAACACTCGGAAATTCTAAAATCTCTGGACTGAAGGTTAAAGTGGATCAGAACCAAATCCATCTGAACATCTCCTCTGCTGCAGTGTCAGACTCTGCTGTGTACTACTGTGCTGTGAGGCCCACAGTGACAGGAAACACCAAAACTCTGTACAAAAACCTTTGTAGCAAAGACAACACAATACTCCACAACGCCCACTAGAGGGAGTCACACTCTGTTACACTCCAATAGGAACTGAGGATCCAATGTTGAATATTGTCAACTTGTCCCTTACGACTGGTATTGTCACCATAAGCTTTAAGACAGCTGTAGTTAAAGCTCTACTTAAACACCACATCTTGACCTAGAGTCTCTAGATAACTATGGACCAGTCTCAAACCTTTCATTGTTTCCCCCCTGGGGATCAATAAAGTATGATCTCATCTTCTTTTCTAAAGGCCTAGAAAGAGTGGTGTCTCAACAACTTTCAGATCACATATTAAACAGTAATCTTGTTGAAACCTTTCAGTCTGCTTTCGGGGCCTGCTGCTCCACTGAAACTGTGCTTACTAAAGTCCTCAATGAGATGCTCCTAAACATGGATTCAGAGTCCACTTCAGTGGTTTTACTGCTGGATCTAAGTGCAACTGCTGACACAACTGATCATCGTAGTGATCATCATTCCAGGCCTGTCTGTCTGTGGCGAAAAACTGGATGTAAAGTAATTTGTTGCTGCTAAACTGAGATAAAACTGAGATGCTGGTCATTGGTCCTGCTCGACAGAGACCTCGGTTTGATCAGGTAACAGTATCCTTAGATCACTGTGTGATATCCAACAGTTTATGAATCTTGGCGTCACATTCGATTCAACACTTTCTTTTGATCAGCACATTAAAGACATCACCAAGATCGCTTTCTTTCAGCAACGTCACATCACTAAAAGCAGGTCTTCTTTATCCAGGGATGATGCAGAGATCCTGATTCACCCCTCTGTATCATCCAGACTGGATTATTGTAATGTTTTGCTATCAGGTCTTCCTCGCTCTACTACCAGAGGCCTTCAAACTAAAACTAGAAAATGTGATCATATCACAGCAGTTTCAGCTTCATTGCACTGGCTCCTGATCCATGTCAGATCAGACCTTAAGATGCTTCTGATGACCTAGCATGTTGTCAATGGACACGGTCTGATCTAGTTAAACCTTATCCTCCAATCGGGACTCTTCTCTCTCACAATACAGGACTCCTGTCTGTCCCCAGAGTTAAAAAGAAGTCAGCAGGCCAAAGAGCTTTTTCTTATTGAGCTGCTTTCCTCTGGAATAACCTCCCTATAGACATCAGACTGTCTGATTCTGTGGAAGTCGTTAAATCCAAACTCAAAAACCATCAGTTTGCCTTAACTTTCAGTTAGCTATTCTTTCGGTATGTGGCTGCTACCAGTCTGTTAACCAGGAGGAAGGGTAACTGAGAGAAGTGAAAATCCAGATCTAAGAGGAGACGGAGAGATTGAGGGAGGAGCTAAGATGTTACTGAACTATAGAAGAGAGAGGAACTTCTATAATCAGCACAGTTCAATACACAAACCATCAACATTACCTTCATTCAACATGCTCTCATTGGACTGTGATGTACTTTCTCTACTGGTTGTCACTGTTCTAACAGGTACGCTGTATTCTGCATTTTGAAAAACAACTTTCACTGCAATGTTGTTGAATCTGATTCATTTCTTGAGAGTTTTCCAACATAATAAATACCAGAGTTGTCTCTTCCTTCAGGTGTCAGCTGTGATAAACTCACTCCAGTCAAGAATGAAGAGTCCAGTTCAGAAGGCAGCACTGTTACTCTGTCCTACACATACTCTGAACTGAAAACTAATGATGATTTCTTCTGGTATCGACAATATCCAGGAAAACCACCAGAGTTCATCATCTCACATTCAGGAAGTGGAGTTGTTTGGAATCATCAAATCTCTGGACTGAAGGTTAAAGTGGATCAGAACCAAATCCATCTGAACATCTCCTCAGCTGCAGTGTCAGACTCTGCTGTGTACTACTGTGCTGTGAGGCCCACAGTGACAGGAAACACTAAAACTCTGTACAAAAACCTTTGGAGCAAAGACAACACAATACTCCACAACGCCCACTAGAGGGAGTCACACTCTGTTACACTTTAAGACGATAACACAACAAATGCTCCAACAACTCCACCAACATCAGAGGCATCCACTAAAGCTGTTCTTTCTCTCCACTGCTGTTTTACCCTAAAAGCTCAAACTGGTTCACACAACATGACAGTTTGATCCAGAAGACATATTACTAGACACACAATGATCCCTGATTAGTGAAGTCTCTATAAAAGGATCCAGATCTGGATGAAAAGATCCTCAGTGATTACAGGCCTATATCTGATCTACCCTTTATCAGAAAAGTACTGTAGGAAGCGCTTTGTAACCTAATTAATACCTTTCTCAATGAGAACAGCATTTTAGAGAAGTTCCAGTCTGGTTTAAGATCCAACCACAGTACAGAAACACCCTCAGACCAAATAACAACTCATCTCAGACGTAACACTGACCTGAATCAAGTGTCAACCTGTACCCTTTAAACTCTCAGCTCAGCCTTTGACAACTTCGACCAAACTATTTGAATCAATCTCCTTAAAAGACAGGTTGGCCTCTCTGACACTGCTTGAAACTGGTTTGCAACCTTCAGAACTGGTAGAAGATGTGATGTTAGTCTGGGTGATCATGTATCGATGAAGCGTGACTCACCGTTTGGTATTTCACCAGGAAGCTGTCTCAATTCCTGGATATTTTCCTGATTTTTGTTGCATTACGTTACATCATACTCAAGTTCTACGTAGATGACACACAATTATACATTTCTGTCGACTAACCCAGATGACCTATTGTCTCTGACTGCCTGTTTGGCCTCAATAAAACAACGGATGAGCGACAAGCTTTTAAAACTTAACCAACACAAAACAACCACTTCTGACCTCCACTAGAGGGCCACGTTATCAAGTAGACGGTGCACCACTTGTGCACTGTGTTCAACCACTCAGCCAGTAAGAAATGCTGCTGTGAAGAGAACAATTGTCAGACTGAATGCTGAACATCAGCTAGTTTCTCCTGGTGATTTAAACCTTGTTGTAGAGATGGAACATTGGCTGTGGATTATTCTTTCTGCTCTTTTCTTTGGTAAGACACAAACAACTCCACGTTTGCTCTCTCAACACTTCTCACTAGTAACTGAGCTGTGAGTGCTTTTAATGTTCATTATACAGAGAAGCAGCAACACATCATGTCTGTTGGTATCTAGTAGCTTCTAAAGAACTCCTTCTATGGTTTAATGTGCCATCAGACAGCAGTCAGTGAAAATCCACACTATTCTAAATGTCTCTGATTGACTCTGTGGCTAGGTCACTCTTTAAACCTACTGATTGTTCTCCTTTAACCAATCATCTTTATTGATTCATCTCTTCTTCCCCAGAGTGTAAAGGAGAAGACAGAGTGATCCAGCCAACAGGAGATGTCATCGCTGCTGAAGGACACACACTCACACTGGACTGTACATTTGAGACCAGCGACACAAGACCCTATTTGTTCTGGTACAAACAGGAAGTTCACGATTCCCCAAAGTTTCTGCTGCGACGGTTCTCTGGAAAGACGGGTAATTCTGAAGAGCAACAGAGATTTGATGCTACAATCAACAAGACATCAGTTCCTCTGAGGATCCAGAAGCTTCAGCTGTCAGACTCTGCTGTGTACTACTGTGCTCTGCAGCCCACAGTGACAGGAAACACCGAAACTCTGTACAAAAACCTTTGGAGCAAAGACAACACAATACTCAATACCCCTCTTTCCTCCATAATAGATCCATCTTTTGTTGTGGTGGTGACAAAAACAACAGAAGTCTTGCAAATGTCAAGGATGCCACCAGTTCCACCACCCTGGGAACACATCCTGGTTCTGGTCACCCCCTCATACCCGCCCCTTGTCCAGCAGCTCCTTGTGACCAAGAGGACAGTCAGGAGGTGGTCACAGCAGTATTCACAGGAAGATGAAGTCGCCTGCTGAGCATTGCTGCCGGTTGTACCTCCGGTGTCCAAGAGTCAACTGCAGGGTCATCAGCCAGGAACCACTGATCAACGTTTCGCTCCTTTAATCCCAGGAACGTCTCCTGGTGGTGGAGCAGTGACAGGGACGTCTACCTGTCACCTCCTGCAGCTGATAGGTGTTCCCCACTGTGGCTGTTTTTGGGGTTAGTTGTTCGTTCCCCAGCACTTGTCGTTCCTCCTCAGCCAGACCCAAAAGCTCCCCTTCTCTGCCTCCTCTGCCAGCTCTTTGGTTGTCTTCTTTAGGATCCCTCCAATCACTCCTAAATCCCTTAGGAGGCGTGTGGTTGACGGCCCCACGTAGCCTCGACATCCAACAGTCAACAGCTCTCCAGCACCTCAGCTAGCTTCCTCAGGACCTGGTCATGGTGCCATCTGTAGTGTCCCTGGGAGAGCACAATCTTACAGCCTGACAAGATGTGCTGGAGGTTTGCATTAAGGGTGTTAGAGGGTGTACAGCATTCCTTGTTCCCAAACCACTAGTGACAGTTCTGAGGAGGCTAATGGATTCAAATGAGGTCCAACAGGGATGATTTGAGGGAGCAGATTGGGATTCTCTCTGCAAGCCCCATGGGGAGGACATCAACAGCATGACAGACTGCATCACAGACTACATCAGCTTCTGTGTGGACAACACCATCCCCACCAATGTAATACCCGGGTCAGTAGGAAACAGGACTCAAATGCTCGACTTAATGCAAGGTCAAAAATAGGTTTAATACAAAAAGGTTCGATACACAGGAAGGCAGTCCAATATGCAAACAAGTACAAAAACGCTAGGCAAGAGGCTGAGTCAAATACGAGCAGAGGGTCAAAAAACACGAGGAAGCAAGCACGAGAGAAGAACGCGAGAGAGACTTTCACCATGAGGCTCAAATACAATCTGGCAACATGAGGAAGGGAGCAGACACATTATATACAAGAGGAGTGATTGAACGCTTCACAGGTGGACACAATCAGGGGCGGGACCAGACAACTCAGAACACCCGTGCAGAGCAGGAAAGTGGGTCAATGGGCGTGGAACACATGAGGGCAGGAAGTGCAGTGATCTGAAACAAGAGGGAGGTTAGTAATATCAAAATAAAACAGGAAATGGAAAGAATGAAATGAACATGAGTAAAAGACAATACAATACATAACTTAAAACAGGCAGATGTCGTCACAACCAAAACAGTGCGGTGCTTCCCCAACAAGAAACCTTGGATCAGCAGTGAAGTGAAGGTGCTGGTCAACAAAAGAAGAGAGCCTTCAGGGACGGTGTACAGCGGAAGCTGAGAGTCAGGCTGAGGGACAACAAAGACGCCTACAAGCAGAAGCTGGAAAATCAGCCCCAGCAGAACAACATCAGAGACCTGTGGTCTGGAAATGAAGCTTATCACACAGTTCAGAGGACAGCTGGAACAGGGCCTCACCATCAGCCTGGAACAAGGCTGCAGGCTTAGATGGCATCAGCCCCGGGTCCTCAAAGTCTGAGTCCACCAACTGGGTGGGGGTTTTCAGAGTCTCGTTAAACTGATCTGACCCAGGAGAGTGGGCAGGTACCGTGGAAGACACCCTGCCTGGTTCTGGTGCTGAAGAAGAAGTCTCCCCATGACCTCAGTCACTATCAACCAACTGCTCTGATGGACCAGAGCTTTCTACCACTGAGTGACCAATGAGCTCCTCCGGCTGGTCAAATATGCTGCCACCAGTCTGTTAACCAGGAGGAAGTGGAACTGAGAGAAGTGAAAATCCAGATCTAAGAGGAGACGGAGAGATTGAGGGAGGAGCTAAGATGTTACTGAACTATAGAAGAGAGAGGAACTTCTATATTCAGCACAGTTCAATACACAAACCATCAACATTACCTTCATTCAACATGCTCTCATTGGACTGTGATGTACTTTCTCTACTGGTTGTCACTGTTCTAACAGGTACGCTGTATTCTGCATTTTGAAAAACAACTTTCACAACAATGTTGTTGAATCTGATTCATTTCTTGAGAGTTTTCCAACATAATAAATAACAGAGTTGTCTCTTCCTTCAGGTGTCAGCTGTGATAAACTCACTCCAGTCAAGAATGAAGAGTCCAGTTCAGAAGGCAGCACTGTTACTCTGTCCTACACATACTCTGAACTGAAAACTAATGATTATTTCTTCTGGTATCGACAACATCCAGGAAAACCACCAGAGTTCTTCCTCTCACATTCTGCTTCAGGAAAACTCGGAAATTCTAAAATCTCTGGACTGAAGGTTAAAGTGGATCAGAACCAAATCCATCTGAACATCTCCACTGCTGCAGTGTCAGACTCTGCTGTGTACTACTGTGCTGTGAGGCCCACAGTGACAGGAAACACCAAAACTCTGTACAAAAACCTTTGGAGCAAAGACAACACAATACTCCACAACGCCCACTAGAGGGAGTCACACTCTGTCACACTTTAAGACGATAACACAACAAATGCTCCAACAACTCCACCAACATCAGAGGCATCCACTAAAGCTGTTCTTTCTCTCCACTGCTGTTTTACCCTAAAAGCTCAAACTGGTTCACACAACATGACAGTTTGATCCAGAAGACATATTACTAGACACACAATGATCCCTGATTAGTGAAGTCTCTGTAAAAGGATCCAGATCTGGATGAAAAGGTCCTCAGTGATTACAGGCCTATATCTGATCTACCCATTAAAACTAAAATAGGTAACTTGTATTAGCAGCAATGTCAGGGAGCTGGGTAATTAACCAAAGGGAGAGAGGGAGAGAGAGAGTGGGAGAGAGAGAGAGAGAGAGAGAGAGACAGAAACCCCACACGCAGAGACACAGACGAATTTAACAAAAGGCGAGTCTTTCATGTAAGACTGAAACAATTAATTAAAATAATACAAAGTAATAATTTGAACTAGAAAGAAATAACTAAGCATGAAGAAACTGATAAGAACTAACAAGAAATTAATACACCAAAACTAGAATTAACACAAGACTAAAATACACAGAGAGACAGGGAGGATACACCAGTGCACAAACACAGACAATTGAAACTCATGACACCCAAGTGTGCAAACCTACCAGGAGGGAAAAGAAACAGGCAACACGGAGAAGCACGAGTAGCAGTTGGATACAGAGCACGGGGGGATCACAAGGACGTGAACAAATGCACCGACAAGAACAAAGGGGAAAGGGGTGGCTTAAATACAAGAGGGAAAGACAACCAGGTGAAACTAATCAGAGGAGGAGCAAACAATCAGGGAAAGTAGGTCAGGGGGTGTGAACCAAGAAAACGGAGGGAAAACACACAAGGGCAGGAAGTAAAACTAGAAATGATATGAAGACGCAAGACTTTCAAAATAAAACAGGAAACAACCAAAGACAAAACACCAGGACCAGGACAGGGAGTGAAACACAAACAAAACACTAGAACAGAACTCAATATAACAAAGCAGAACCAAATAATAACTAACAGAAAAAACTAACACAAAAGTCCATAGTCATGACAGAACCCCCTCCTTAAGGGACGGATTCTAGACGTCCCAACAAATAGTCATACAAGTTCACCAGGGTGGGTGGAGGGGGTCTGGAGGAGGGACCCAAGGGTAAGCGTCCTGGGAAATGACGGGGAATCTGGGGGCGGTCGGCCCGGGGGCAGAGCGGAGACTGAGTGGGGAGGCTCGGGCGGACGACCCGGGGGCACGGCGGAGACTGACTGGGGAGGCTCAGGCGGACGGCCCCGGGGCAGCAGCGGGACAGCAGGGACCGGGACTACGGGGACAGGGACCTGGGGCTGCTGCGGGACGCTAGGGACCAGGACTACGGTGACAGGGACCTGGGGCTGCTGCGGGACGCTAGGGACCGGGACTACGGGGACAGGGACAAAAAACGACTGCGGTGGCGACCCAGCCGGAGCAGGAACAGCAGGCGTCGGCTGCGGTGGCGGAGACCCAGCCGGGACAGGAACAGGACCAGGAAGCGTCGGCTGCGGTGGTGGAGACCCAGCCGGGACAGGAACAGGACCAGTAAGCGTCGGCTGCGGTGGCGGAGACCCAGCCGGGACAGGAAAAGGACCAGGAAGCGTTGGCTGCGGTGATGGAGACCCAGCTGGAACAGGAGACGTTGGAGGCTGCGGTGGCGGAGACCCAGCCAGGACAGGAAGCGTCGAAGGCTGCGGTGACGGAGACCCAGCCGGAACAGGAGGCGTCGGAGACTGCGGTGGTGGCCAAGCCAGGACAGGAGACATCGGAGACTGCGGTGGCTGCCAAGCCAGGACAGGAGACGTTGAAAACTGTGGTGGCTGCCAAGCCAGGACAGGAGACGTCGGAGACTGCGGTGGCGGCTAAGCCAGGACAGGAAACATCAGAGGCTGCGGTGGCTGCCAAGCCAGGACAGGAAACATCAGAGGCTGCGGTGGCTGCCAAGCCAGGACAGGAAACGTCATAGGCTGCGGTGACGGAGACCCAGCCAGAACAGGAAACGTCAGAGGCTGCGGCGGCTGCCCAGCCGGAACAGGAGACGCCAGAGGCTGCGGCGGCTGCCCAGCCGGAACTGAAGACGTCAGAGGCTGCAGTGACGGAGACCCAGCCGGAACAGGAGACATCAGAGGCTGCGGTAGCTGCCCAGCCGGAACTGGAGACGTCAGAGGGTGCGGCATCGACCCAACCAGAACTGGAGGCACTGGAACATGCGGTGGTTGCGGCGTCGACCCAGGGCGACGTGGGGCTGGGGTTGGCCGGACCTCAGGCAGGACATGTGTGGCTGGCGTCGGCCGGACCTCAGGCCGAACACGTGGGGCTGGAGTTGGCCGGACCTCAGGCGGAACACCTGGGGCCGGAGTCGGCCGGACCTCAGGCGGAACACCTGGGGCCGGAGTCGGCTGGACCTCAGGTGAGACATGGGTGCGCTGCTTCTGGGCCCCACGCTTCTTTCTAGGAGCTCCAGCTCCTAGATAATGTGGGGCAATAGCCAGGCGGGAGCCCTCAAAAGGGGACCGAGGCTCCACAAAACGGATGCCAAAGAGGGCATAATGTCTCTCTGCTGGGGTTTTTACTGGTCGGTGCATTCTGTCAGGGAGCTGGGTAATTAACCAAAGGGAGAGAGGGAGAGAGAGAGAGGGGGAGAGAGAGAGAGAGAGAGAGAGAGAGAGAGAGAGAGAGAGAGAGACAGAAACCCCACACGCAGAGACACAGACGAATTTAACAAAAGGCGAGTCTTTAATGTAAGACTGAAACAATTAATTAAAATAATACAAAGTAATAATTTGAACTAGAAAGAAATAACTAAGCATGAAGAAACTAATAAGAACTAACAAGAAACTAATACACCAAAACTAGAATTAACACAAGACTAAAATACACAGAGAGACAGGGAGGATACACCAGTGCACAAACACAGACAATTGAAACTCATGACACCCAAGTGTGCAAACCTACCAGGAGGGAAAAGAAACAGGCAACACGGAGAAGCACGAGTAGCAGTTGGATACAGAGCACGGGGGGATCACAAGGACGTGAACAAATGCACTGACAAGAACAAAGGGGAAAGGGGTGGCTTAAATACAAGAGGGAAAGACAACCAGGTGAAACTAATCAGAGGAGGAGCAAACAATCAGGGAAAGTAGGTCAGGGGGTGTGAACCAAGAAAACGGAGGGAAAACACACAAGGGCAGGAAGTAAAACTAGAAATGATATGAAGACGCAAGACTTTCAAAATAAAACAGGAAACAACCAAAGACAAAACACCAGGACCAGGACAGGGAGTGAAACACAAACAAAACACTAGAACAGAACTCAATATAACAAAGCAGAACCAAATAATAACTAACAGAAAAAACTAACACAAAAGTCCATAGTCATGACAAGCAAGAATTTAAACACTTTCACATTGTTTATGAGTAGAACAAGAAATTTGGGGTTCAACCAAAATTATACTGAACTTAATATGGCAAAATGATGAACAACTGCCAGCAATACTATGCCTCACACAGCGCACCGTCAATGTTGGTGATGCCGATATGAGCTGGCCTGGTCGTTAGAAAATATTAAAGATAATTATTAATATCAGCTAGAGAAGTCACAACAACCGGTACTTCGGTACCAAGTTGATGCCAACATTCTAAAAACGTGACGGTACTCTTTTTCTACAGGACCGAATGTACCTTACGATGACTGTAATATGAAATCATCAGGACATCCGCCATTTTGGAAGGCAGGGAAAATGCTAGTGATGGGAATAGAGAACCGTAGTTGGAATCTCACGGCTCCGTTACTATTGATTACTGATGCTTTCCAACAGTGACATGCACAATGATGCATACGCACGCTGGATCATGTTTCAGTTTGACTGTGACCGGAGACACTGCCGTTAGCAGCACAGTCCTGCTGGGATAAACAGCAGAAATAGTAATGTTAACGGGGGTGCCGTTGAGTTACATTATGAGACGTTCATGGTCTGCTCTGTAAAACGATTATTGAGCAAAGGTAAATTACAGCGTTCTCATGATGTGTTCAAATGTAATCTCATAAAATTAATTTAAAGTGTTGCGATAAACTTGAATAAATCCATTTGCTTGAAGGAGATGTTTCCACAGCAATGATTTAAATGAAGGGTTGTCTGTTGAATTACATGAGATTTCTTGTTTTGTTGTTGCTTGATCTCTCAACAGAGTCCAGAAGGAAACAAAACCAGACTGGACAGAGTCCATCTCTCCAGTATTTCACTGTTCTAGCTGGTACAATATGAATTGGGACCAATCAGCAACTGCTGAATGTTAAAGTTTCAACATAAATGAAAAATATACCTATAATTTTCTGTCTTTTCTGTTTTCTCTGTTGTTTGAAAAGGTACTGAACCATGAATTCAGTGAACGGTGTCGCCCCTGATAATCACTTCTAGTGATGCATCATGTGCTTTTGTGTGAGTCGACTGTTTCCCAGTTATTATTAATGTTCAATAAATAATGATTTTACTGACATGTGATCCCTTAAGCTGAGGTCTAATGGCATTATTCAGTATGGACTAAATGATGACGGTACATTACAGTTTATAGTTGATCAGTTTCCCACAAGCACTCGTCCTCTGGCCGTGCTCATAATGTGAATGGATTGAACGCTGATGGAGGAGCTCTCTGGCTCCACCCACTGAGGTCTCACTCAGCCAATGAGATTCTTTGTGTCTCCAGAGCAGACATGTTTGAGGAAGTAAAAGGCCAGTAAGCTTGAAGTTGAGGAGAAGGGCTGTGCAGCAGAGAGGCTGTTTGGTTCTTTCATTCTGCTGCACTGGAACAACATCGCTCATCTGCTGTCTGTTTGGCTTTAACGACCCCAAAGACATGCTGCTTTACCTCTTTTTACTTTTCTTTACCTTTATAGGTGAGTGTTACAACAGAGATCAATGTCTCATTTAGCCTGCTGGATTAACCACACATTTCACAACCACAGCTCTATCTGTGGAAGGGAACACTTATAGGACAGAAAAAGACGTTTGGTCCTGTTTTATCTGCAAATGATCAGAGATGAGAGAGAAAGTCTCTTGATGTCAGAATCTCTTGCAGACTAACTGACATAAATAATACTCATTTTGCAGCCCTGGGTTCAATGAACAGCATAAAGCCACAAAGAACTGAAGAACATGTTGCAGAGGGCAGAAACATCAACCTGACCTGTAAATATGAGGGAAGTATCTACAATATCCAGTGGTACCGACAATACCAGAGATCCAGACCAGAGTTCCTGCTCTACATCACCGAGGCAGGATCCATTCATCCAGCTGGTTCTGGTTTCTCAGCTCACATTAACAGAGCAGAGAAACAGGCTGATCTGGAGATCACCTCAGCTGCAGTGTCAGACTCTGCTGTGTACTACTGTGCTGTGAGGCCCACAGTGACAGGAAACACCGAAACTCTGTACAAAAACCTTTGGAGCAAAGACAACACAATACTCCACAACACCCACTAGAGGGAGTCACACTCTGTTACACTCCAATAGGAACTGAGGATCCAGTCTAGATTTGTTGTGGTGGTGACAAAAACAACAGAAGTCTTGCAAATGTCAAGGATGCCACCAGTTCCATCACCCTGGGAACACATCCTGGTTCTGGTCACCCCCTCATACCCGCCCCTTGTCCGGCAGCTCCTTGTGACCAAGAGGACAGTCAGGAGGTGGTCACAGCAGTATTCACAGCAAGATGGAGTCGCCTGCTGAGCATTGCTGCCGGTTGTACCTCCGGTGCCCAAGAGTCAACTGCAGGGTCATCAGCCAGGAACCACTGATCAACGTTTCGCTCCTTTAATCCCAGGAACGTCTCCTGGTGGTGGAGCAGTGACAGGGACGTCTACCTGTCACCTCCAGCAGCTGATAGGTGTTCCCCACTGTGGCTGTTGTTGGGGTTAGTTGTTTGTTCCCCAGCGCTTGTTGTTCCTCCTCAGCCAGAGCCAAAAGCTCCCCTTCTCTGCCTCCAATCACTCCTACATCCCTTAGGAGGCGTGTGGTTGACAGCCCCACGTAGCCTCGACATCCAACAGTCAACAGCTCTTCAGCACCTCAGCTAGCTTCCTCAGGACCTGGTCATGGTGCCATCTGTAGTGTCCCTGGGAGAGCACAATCTTACAGCCTGACAAGATATGCTGGAGGTTTGCATTAAGGGTGTTAGAGGGTGTACAGCATTCCTTGTTCCCAAACCACTAGTGACAGTTCTGAGGAGGCTAATGGATTCAAATGAGGTCCAAGACGGATGATTTGAGGGAGCAGATTGGGATTCTCTCTGCGAGCCCCATGGGGAGGACATCAACAGCATGACAGACTGCATCACAGACTACATCAGCTTCTGTGTGGACAACGCCATGCCCACCAACACAGTGCGGTGCTTCCCCAACAAGAAACCTTGGATCAGCAGTGAAGTGAAGGTGCTGGTCAACAAAAGAAGAGAGCCTTCAGGGACGGTGTACAGCGGGAGCTGAGAGTCAGGCTGAGGGACAGCAAAGACGCCTACAAGCAGAAGCTGGAAAACCAGCTCCAGCAGAACAACATCAGAGACCTGTGGTCTGGAAATGAAGCTTATCACACGGTTCAGAGGACAGCTGGGACAGGGCCTCACCATCAGCCTGGAACAAGGCTGCAGGCTTAGATGGCATCAGCCCCGGGTCCTCAAAGTCTGAGTCCACCAACTGGGTGGGGGTTTTCAGAGTCTCGTTAAACTGATCTGACCCAGGAGAGTGGGCAGGTACCGTGGAAGACACCCTGCCTGGTTCTGGTGCTGAAGAAGAAGTCTCCCCATGACCTCAGTCACTATCAACCAACTGCTCTGATGGACCAGAGCTTTTTACCACTGAGTGACCAATGAGCTCCTCCAGCAGGTCAAATATGCTGCCACCAGTCTGTTAACCAGGAGGAAGTGTAACTGAGAGAAGTGAAAATCCAGATCTAAGAGGAGACGGAGAGATTAAGGGAGGAGCTAAGATGTTACTGAACTATAGAAGAGAGAGGAACTTCTATATTCAGCACAGTTCAATACACAAACCATCAACATTACCTTCATTCAACATGCTCTCATTGGACTGTGATGTACTTTCTCTACTGGTTGTCACTGTTCTAACAGGTACGCTGTATTCTGCATTTTGAAAAACAACTTTCACTGCAATGTTGTTGAATCTGATTCATTTCTTGAGAGTTTTCCAACATAATAAATAACAGAGTTGTCTCTTCCTTCAGGTGTCAGCTGTGAAAAACTCACTCCAGTCAAGAATGAAGAGTCCAGTTCAGAAGGCAGCACTGTTACTCTGTCCTACACATACTCTGAACAACCAACTAGTAGTGATTATTTCTTCTGGTATCGACAATATCCAGGAAAACCACCAGAGTTCATCATCTCACATTCAGGAAGAGGAGCTGTTTGGAATCATCAACTCTCTGGACTGAAGGTTAAAGTGGATCAGAACCAAATCCATCTGAACATCTCCTCTGCTGCAGTGTCAGACTCTGCTGTGTACTACTGTGCTGTGAGGCCCACAGTGACAGGAAACACCAAAACTCTGTACAAAAACCTTTGGAGCAAAGACAACACAATACTCCACAACGCCCACTAGAGGGAGTCACACTCTGTTACACTCCAATAGGAACTGAGGATCCAATGTTGAATATTGTCAACTTGTCCCTTACGACTGGTATTGTCACCATAAGCTTTAAGGCAGCTGTAGTTAAAGCTCTACTTAAACACCACATCTTGACCTAGAGTCTCTAGATAACTATGGACCAGTCTCAAACCTTTCATTGTTTCCCCCCTGGGGATCAATAAAGTATGATCTCATCTTCTTTTCTAAAGGCCTAGAAAGAGTGGTGTCTCAACAACTTTCAGATCACATATTAAACAGTAATCTTGTTGAAACCTTTCAGTCTGCTTTCGGGGCCTGCTGCTCCACTGAAACTGTGCTTACTAAAGTCCTCAATGAGATGCTCCTAAACATGGATTCAGAGTCCACTTCAGTGGTTTTACTGCTGGATCTAAGTGCAACTGCTGACACAACTGATCATCGTAGTGATCATCATTCCAGGCCTGTCTGTCTGTGGCGAAAAACTAGATGTAAAGTAATTTGTTGCTGCTAAACTGAGATAAAACTGAGATGCTGGTCATTGGTCCTGCTCGACAGAGACCTCGGTTTGATCAGGTAACAGTATCCTTAGATCACTGTGTGATATCCAACAGTTTATGAATCTTGGCGTCACATTCGATTCAACACTTTCTTTTGATCAGCACATTAAAGACATCACCAAGATCGCTTTCTTTCAGCAACGTCACATCACTAAAAGCAGGTCTTCTTTATCCAGGGATGATGCAGAGATCCTGATTCACCCCTCTGTATCATCCAGACTGGATTATTGTAATGTTTTGCTATCAGGTCTTCCTCGCTCTACTACCAGAGGCCTTCAAACTAAAACTAGAAAATGTGATCATATCACAGCAGTTTCAGCTTCATTGCACTGGCTCCTGATCCATGTCAGATCAGACCTTAAGATGCTTCTGATGACCTAGCATGTTGTCAATGGACACGGTCTGATCTAGTTAAACCTTATCCTCCAATCGGGACTCTTCTCTCTCACAATACAGGACTCCTGTCTGTCCCCAGAGTTAAAAAGAAGTCAGCAGGCCAAAGAGCTTTTTCTTATTGAGCTGCTTTCCTCTGGAATAACCTCCCTATAGACATCAGACTGTCTGATTCTGTGGAAGTCGTTAAATCCAAACTCAAAAACCATCATTCTTTCAGTTAGATATTTTCCCTCCGGGGAGATTTTCCCTCCTTATCTTATGTGACTGCTACCAGTCTGTTAACCAGGAGGAAGTGTAACTGACAGAAGTGAAAATCCAGATCTGAGAGGAGACGGAGAGATTGAGGGAGGAGCTAAGATGTTACTGAACTATAGAAGAGAGAGGAACTTCTATTTTCAGCACAGTTCAATACACAAACCATCAACATTACCTTCATTCAACATGCTCTCATTGGACTGTGATGTACTTTCTCTACTGGTTGTCACTGTTCTAACAGGTACGCTGTATTCTGCATTTTGAAAAACAACTTTCACTACAATGTTGTTGAATCTGATTCATTTCTTGAGAGTTTTCCAACATAATAAATAACAGAGTTGTCTCTTCCTTCAGGTGTCAGCTGTGAAAAACTCACTCCAGTCAAGAATGAAGAGTCCAGTTCAGAAGGCAGCACTGTTACTCTGTCCTACACATACTCTGAACTGAAAACTAGTGATTATTTCTGCTGGTATCGACAATATCCAGGAAAACCACCAGAGTTCATCATCTTACATTCAGGAACTGGAGCTGTATTGAATCATCAACTCTCTGGACTGAAGGTTAAAGTGGATCAGAACCAAATCCATCTGAAGATCTCCTCAGCTGCAGTGTCAGACTCTGCTGTGTACTACTGTGCTCTGCAGCCCACAGTGATACAAAGTGGAGAAGAGGCTGTACAAAAAGCTCAACACAGATATGGGACTACTACTACTACTACTTCAGAGAGGAAGGAAGTGGTATTCAAAGCACAGCTTCATGTCAGATGATTCTGATCAGAGTCACTGCTGTTACAGCTGCATATGAAACACTGGGGGAGGATCCACATGAGCAGCAAATCCACATCAGACACCAACCAAACACAAGCCAGCATGTCAACAGATAAACTGATTCAGTCCTCTTGGGATCATGTGGGTCATTATGTCAAAATGAGCTGCTTCCATTCTTCATTATCCTCTGAAACCTGGAGATACACCCCAAATAGACACTGAAGCACTAACTAATACAACTCTACCATGACTAGTGGTGGATACCTGGAGACACAATCACACTTTATCAGCTCCAGTTTTTACCAAGTTAAATGTGTAAGTTAATATGTAAGTTAATATGTTGAATGTGACGTCTCACGGCTGCAGACGACCAAAAGATACCAAACTGTCAATGTACATTCAAGAGAAAAAACAGTGTGGAAGGAGCAGAAAGAGCCTCATGTTGATCAAATGTTCATCCTCAGTTTAGATCACAAATATTAAAGCAGCATCACTCCAGTTAGCAGCTTTTCTCTGTTGTGGATCAAATATTGTTGTTTTTATATATACAGAATCTGCAGTACCTTGTTTTGATTTAAATGTTCACCAAACAGCTAAGACAAATTAAAATATATTTCATGTCTAAAAAGTAGTATTTGGTCAAAAAAACAAGATGTTGCATATGGGTCCTCAAAAACTAGAACTTGTCCTGCTAGCTGGAACTGACCCTCAGAGCTAGAACTGACCCTCCTAGCTAGAAATGACCCTCCTAGCTATAATCACCCTGCCTACTCCCCCTACTAATCACCAAGCAAACTACCCGCTAGCTAGAAATACCCTCCTAGCTAGAACCAGTCCTGCTAGCTAGAACTAACCTTCCTGGCTAGAACCAGCCCTGCTAGCTAGAACTGGCCATGCTAGCTGTGTCCTAAAGTTGGAGCAGCTGCAGGTGCAGATGCTCCTGTCATGGGGAGAGGAGCAACATGTTGCAACAGACCGAATATGATGGAGAGATCTTATTACTCAGAGGGGATGAAGAGGAGGAAGTAAGTAAATGCGTGGATAACATTAGTGACAGGATTTGAGCTGTTGCGGAGTTTTGACTCCTCATAGTTATCATTAGCTCACTCATTATGAAGAAGAAGAAAAAAACACCTTTATTAGCCCACATGAAATCAATTTACACCTTTTAACTTAACGACATCACACAAACACACACACATGCAGAAAAGCAGATGACTGCTCCAGACAAGCGCCCCACAGTTGGGTTTGTGCCTTCTCAGGGCACCTCGCAGTGCCCAAAGAAACGGCACCTCTCCAGCTACCAGTTCACACTCATTTTTGTCCATGTCGGACTTAACCGTACCCTCCGGTTCCCAACCAACTCCCTACAGACTACTACTCCCCCCCATTTATTATTTTATACTACAAACATCGGCTGCTACTGGTGTCAAGTGAGTTGAGCTCCCACGACTGCTCCTACTGCTGAAGTAACATCAAGGCCTGATTACTGGTAAATGCTAAAGCACAGGACTTTCCAAAAATGACCTAGGAACACTTTACAACACCGAGAGTATAAGGGCTTCCCACACAGATCTAATCTTATAACATCAGACATATAACCAAAAAAAAGTGAGAATATTAAGCAAAGTTGTTGCATCAAGTAAGCTTGAAAACATGAAGAAAAATTTTAGATTATCCTAATGACTTTGTGTTAACTGATATTGATATATGAAGTATGTTGCTATTATAAAATAAATGTCTTCTAAACAACAGATAAAGAAGAGTTGATTTTGAATAGCATTACATAGAGAATGATGTGGCTGCGTAAGAACCAATACCTGCTAACATACTTCATCTAAAGTTCTGGGGGAAAACCGACAGGAACTAGAGTCGGAAACAAGTGACCATCTGTTTTTGGGTGCAGTCAGGATCATGCACACACACACTATATAAATCTAAAAATTTAACATATGATAACCAATCCACAGTATAAAAGGATAAAGTGCGCAATATTCTGGGCTCCTTCTCCCAACCACCTTCAGCAAGATGGACTATATTCTACTGAAGTGACCACACCAGAGGATTAAAACTTTTGCTCATTTCTAGAGAAAGAGTGCAGATACCAATTGAAAATTTGATAAAATGGCACAGCTGGGAAGATCAAGCCATGGGGGTTTAGCCAATTCCCAACCAGCTGGGTGATCTCATTGGATTAACAAGGTTTCGGCTCTCCGGTTGTTGGACCATGGGACAATAAGAATCATTGTGGATTTTGGATAAAAATCACAGGATTTCTACTAGAGTGGCTAGCTACGTTTCCTCTGGGTCTCCTCCTAAAGGACTCTGTTCAGCATCATCTCAATTAAATCAGGTTTTTGAATATTTTTCTCAATTTTAAAAATGACTAATTTTTATCATATCAGACCCGCTCGGGTAGCGGGCCACAATTAGACGGTGGGGGTTTGATGTTAGTCTGTCATGATTATTACCTATACTTTACGGTATAGTCATGTCTCATTGAAGCGTGACTCACCGTTTGGTATTTCACCAGGAAGCTGTCTCAGTTCCTGGATATTTTCCTGATTTTTGTTGCATTACGTTGCATCATAATCAAGTTCTACATAGATGACACACAATTATACATTTCTGTCGACTAACCCAGATGACCTATTGTCTCTGACAGCCTGTTTGGCCTCAATAAAACAACGGATGAGCGACAAGCTTTTAAAACTTAACCAACACAAAACAACCACTTCTGACCTCCACTAGAGGGCCACGTTATCAAGTAGACGGTGCACCACTTGTGCACTGTGTTCAACCACTCAGCCAGTAAGAAATGCTGCTGTGAAGAGAACAATTGTCAGACTGAATGCTGAACATCAGCTAGTTTCTCCTGTTGATTTAAACCTTGTTGTAGAGATGGAACATTGGCTGTGGATTATTCTTTCTGCTCTTTTCTTTGGTAAGACACAAACAACTCCACGTTTCCTCTCTCAACACTTCTCACTAGTAACTGAGCTGTGAGTGCTTTTAATGTTCATTATACAGAGAAGCAGCAACACATCATGTCTGTTGGTATCTAGTAGCTTCTAAAGAACTCCTTCTATGGTTTAATGTGCCATCAGACAGCAGTCAGTGAAAATCCACACTATTCTAAATGTCTCTGATTGACTCTGTGGCTAGGTCACTCTTTAAACCTACTGATTGATCTCCTTTAACCAATCATCTTTATTGATTCATCTCTTCCTCTGCATGTTCTCTTCTTCCCCAGAGTGTAAAGGAGAAGACAGAGTGATCCAGCCAACAGGAGATGTCATCGCTGCTGAAGGAAACACACTCACACTGGACTGTACATTTCAGACCAGCGACACAAGACCCACTTTGTTCTGGTACAAACAGGAAGTTCACGATTCCCCAAAGTTTCTGCTGCGACGGTTCTCTGGAAAGACGGGTAATTCTGAAGAGCAACAGAGATTTGATGCTACAATCAACAAGACATCAGTTCCTCTGAGGATCCAGAAGCTTCAGCTGTCAGACTCTGCTGTGTACTACTGTGCTCTGCAGCCCACAGTGACAGGAAACACCAAAACTCTGTACAAAAACCTTTGGAGCAAAGACAATACAATACTCCACAACACCCACTAGAGGGAGTCACACTCTGTTACACTCCAATAGGAACTGAGGATCCAGTCTAGATTCGTTGTGGTGGTGACAAAAACAACAGAAGTCTTGCAAATGTCAAGGATGCCACCAGTTCCACCACCCTGGGAACACATCCTGGTTCTGGTCACCCCCTCATACCTGCCCCTTGTCCAGCAGCTCCTTGTGACCAAGAGGACAGTCAGGAGGTGGTCACAGCAGTATTCACAGGAAGATGAAGTCGCCTGCTGAGCATTGCTGCCAGTTGCACCTCCGGTGCCCAAGAGTCAACTGCAGGGTCGTCAGCCAGGAACCACTGATCAACGTTTCGCTCCTTTAATCCCAGGAACGTCTCCTGGTGGTGGAGCAGTGACAGGGACGTCTACCTGTCACCTCCAGCAGCTGATAGGTGTTCCCCACTGTGGCTATTGTTGGGGTTAGTTGTTCGTTCCCCAGCGCTTTTCTTTCCTTCTCAGCCAGAGCCAAAAGCTCCCCTTCTCTGCCTCCTCTGCCAGCTCTTTGGTTGTCTTCTTTAGGATCCCTCCAATCACTCTTACATCCCTTAGGAGGCCTGTGGTTGACAGCCCCACGTAGCCTCGACATCCAACAGTCAACAGCTCTTCAGCACCTCAGCTAGCTTCCTCAGGACCTGGTCATGGTGCCATCTGTAGTGTCCCTGGGAGAGCACAATCTTACAGCCTGACAAGATGTGCTGGAGGTTTGCATTAAGGGTGTTAGAGGGTGTACAGCATTCCTTGTTCCCAAACCACTAGTGACAGTTCTGAGGAGGCTAATGGATTCCAATGAGGTCCAACAGGGATGATTTGAGGGAACAGATTGGGATTCTCTCTGCGAGCCCCATGGGGAGGACATCAACAGCATGACAGACTGCATCACAGACTACATCAGCTTCTGTGTGGACAACACCATCCCCACCAACACAGTGCGGTGCTTCCCCAACAAGAAACCTTGGATCAGCAGTGAAATGAAGGTGCTGGTCAACAAAAGAAGAGAGCCTTCAGGGACGGTGTACAGCGGGAGCTGAGAGTCAGGCTGAGGGACAACAAAGACGCCTACAAGCAGAAGCTGGAAAACCAGCCCCAGCAGAACAACATCAGAGACCTGTGGTCTGGAAATGAAGCTTATCACACGGTTCAGAGGACAGCTGGGACAGGGCCTCACCATCAGCCTGGAACAAGGCTGCAGGCTTAGATGGCATCAGCCGCGGGTCCTCAAAGTCTGAGTCCACCAACTGGGTGGGGGTTTTCAGCGTCTCGTTAAACTGATCTGACCCAGGAGAGTGGGCAGGTACCGTGGAAGACACCCTGCCTGGTTCTGGTGCTGAAGAAGAAGTCTCCCCATGACCTCAGTCACTATCAACCAACTGCTCTGATGGACCAGAGCTTTCTACCACTGAGTGACCAATGAGCTCCTCTAGTAGGTCAAATATTCTGCCACCAGTCTGTTAACCAGGAGGAAGTGGAACTGAGAGAAGTGAAAATCCAGATCTAAGAGGAGACGGAGAGATTGAGGGAGGAGCTAAGATGTTACTGAACTATAGAAGAGAGAGGAACTTCTATATTCAGCACAGTTCAATACACAAACCATCAACATTACCTTCATTCAACATGCTCTCATTGGACTGTGATGTACTTTCTCTACTGGTTGTCACTGTTCTAACAGGTACGCTGTATTCTGCATTTTGAAAAACAACTTTCACTGCAATGTTGTTGAATCTGATTCATTTCTTGAGAGTTTTCCAACATAATAAATAACAGAGTTGTCTCTTCCTTCAGGTGTCAGCTGTGATAAACTCACTCCAGTCAAGAATGAAGAGTCCAGTTCAGAAGGCAGCACTGTTACTCTGTCCTACACATACTCTGAACTGAACCAACTAGTGGTGATTATTTCTACTGGTATCGACAATATCCAGGAAAACCACCAGAGTTCATCATCTCACATTCAGGACGTGGAGCTGTATTGAATCATCCAATCTCTGGACTGAAGGTTAAAGTGGATCAGAACCAAATCCATCTGAACATCTCCTCAGCTGCAGTGTCAGACTCTGCTGTGTACTACTGTGCTCTGCAGCCCACAGTGACAGGAAACACTAAAACTCTGTACAAAAACCTTTGGAGCAAAGACAACACAATACTCCACAACGCCCACTAGAGGGAGTCACACTCTGTTACACTTTAAGACGATAACACAACAAATGCTCCAACAACTCCACCAACATCAGAGGCATCCACTAAAGCTGTTCTTTCTCTCCACTGCTGTTTTACCCTAAAAGCTCAAACTGGTTCACACAACATGACAGTTTGATCCAGAAGACATATTACTAGACACACAATGATCCCTGATTAGTGAAGCCTCTATAAAAGGATCCAGATCTGGATGAAAAGATCCTCAGTGATTACAGGCCTATATCTGATCTACCCTTTATCAGAAAAGTACTGTAGGAAGCGCTTTGTAACCTAATTAATACCTTTCTCAATGAGAACAGCATTTTAGAGAAGTTCCAGTCTGGTTTAAGATCCAACCACAGTACAGAAACACCCTCAGACCAAATAACAACTCATCTCAGACGTAACACTGACATGAATCAAGTGTCAACCTGTACCCTTTAAAATCTCAGCTCAGCCTTTGACAACTTCCACCAAACTATTTGAATCAATCTCCTTAAAAGACAGGTCGGCCTCTCTGACACTGCTTGAAACTGGTTTGCAACCTTCAGAACTGGTAGAAGATGTGATATTAGTCTGGGTGATCATGTATCGATGAAGCGTGACTCACCGTTTGGTATTTAACCAGGAAGCTGTCTCAGTTCCTGGATATTTTCCTGATTTTTGTTGCATTACGTTACATCATAATCAAGTTCTACGTAGATGACACACAATTATACATTTCTGTCGACTAACCCAGATGACCTATTGTCTCTGACTGCCTGTTTTGGCCTCAATAAAACAACGGATGAGCGACAAGCTTTTAAAACTTAACCAAGACAAAACAACCACTTCTGACCTCCACTAGAGGGCCACGTTATCAAGTAGACGGTGCACCACTTGTGCACTGTGTTCAACCACTCAGCCAGTAAGAAATGCTGCTGTGAAGAGAACAATTGTCAGACTGAATGCTGAACATCAGCTAGTTTCTCCTGTTGATTTAAACCTTGTTGTAGAGATGGAACATTGGCTGTGGATTATTCTTTCTGCTCTTTTCTTTGGTAAGACACAAACAACTCCACGTTTCCTCTCTCAACACTTCTCACTAGTAACTGAGCTGTGAGTGCTTTTAATGTTCATTATACAGAGAAGCAGCAACACATCATGTCTGTTGGTATCTAGTAGCTTCTAAAGAACTCCTTCTATGGTTTAATGTGCCATCAGACAGCAGTCAGTGAAAATCCACACTATTCTAAATGTCTCTGATTGACTCTGTGGCTAGGTCACTCTTTAAACCTACTGATTGTTCTCCTTTAACCAATCATCTTTATTGATTCATCTCTTCCTCTGCATGTTCTCTTCTTCCCCAGAGTGTAAAGGAGAAGACAGAGTGATCCAGCCAACAGGAGATGTCATCGCTGCTGAAGGACACACACTCACACTGGACTGTACATTTGAGACCAGCGACACAAGACCCTATTTGTTCTGGTACAAACAGGAAGGTCACGATTCCCCAAAGTTTCTGCTGCGACGGTTCTCTGGAAAGACGGGTAATTCTGAAGAGCAACAGAGATTTGATGCTACAATCAACAAGACATCAGTTCCTCTGAGGATCCAGAAGCTTCAGCTGTCAGACTCTGCTGTGTACTACTGTGCTGTGAGGCCCACAGTGACAGGAAACACCGAATCTCTGTACAAAAACCTTTGGAGCAAAGACAACACAATACTCCACAACACCCACTAGAGGGAGTCACACTCTGTTACACTCCAATAGGAACTGAGGATCCAGTCTAGATTCGTTGTGGTGGCAACAAAAACAACAGAAGTCTTGCAAATGTCAAGGATGCCACCAGTTCCACCACCCTGGGAACACATCCTGGTTCTGGTCACCCCCTCATACCCGCCCCTTGTCCAGCAGCTCCTTGTGACCAAGAGGACAGTCAGGAGGTGGTCACAGCAGTATTCACAGGAAGATGGAGTCGCCTGCTGAGCATTGCCGCCGGTTGTACCTCCGGTGCCCAAGAGTCAACTGCAGGGTCATCAGCCAGGAACCACTGATCAACGTTTTGCTCCTTTAATCCCGAAATGTCTCCTGGTGGTGGAGCAGTGACAGGGACGTCTACCTGTCACCTCCTGCAGCTGATAGGTGTTCCCCACTGTGGCTGTTGTTGGGGTTAGTTGTTCGTTCCCCAGCACTTGTCGTTCCTCCTCAGCCAGAGCCAAAAGTTCCCCTTCTCTGCCTCCTCTGCCAGCTCTTTGGTTGTCTTCTTTAGGCTCCCTCCAATCACTCTTACATCCCTTAGGATGTTTGGGGGCGGCAGTAGCTCAGTCTGTAGGGACTTGGCTTGGGAACCGGAGGGTCACCGGTTCAAGTCCCGACATGGACCAAAAACTGAGTGTGAATTGGTAGCTGGAGAGGTGCCAGTTTACCTCTTGGGCACTGCCGAGGTGCCCCTGAGCAAGGCACCAAACCCCCAACTGCTCGGGGCGCTTGTCAGGAGCAGCCCCCTCACTCTGACACCTCTCCATTAATGCATGTATGTGTGTTTCAGGTCTGCATGTACCATGTATGAGTTTAACAGAGTGTAAATTGAATTTCCCCATTGTGGGACTAATAAAGGTAGATCTTCTTCTTCTTAGGAGGCGTGTGGTTGACGGCCCCACGTAGCCTCGACATCCAACAGTCAACAGCTCTCCAGCACCTCAGCTAGCTTCCTCAGGACCTGGTCATGGTGCCATCTGTAGTGTCCCTGGGAGAGCACAATCTTACAGCCTGACAAGATGTGCTGGAGGTTTGCATTAAGGGTGTTAGAGGGTGTACAGCATTCCTTGTTCCCAAACCACTAGTGACAGTTCTGAGGAGGCTAATGGATTCAAATGAGGTCCAACAGGGATGATTTGAGGGAACAGATTGGGATTCTCTCTGCAAGCCCCATGGGGAGGACATCAACAGCATGACAGACTGCATCAGAGACTACATCAGCTTCTGTGTGGACAACGCCATGCCCGCCAACACAGTGCGGTGCTTCCCCAACAAGAAACCTTGGATCAGCAGTGAAATGAAGGTGCTGGTCAACAAAAAAAAGTGAGCCTTCAGGGACGGTGTACAGCGGAAGCTGAGAGTCAGGCTGAGGGACAGCAAAGACGCCTACAAGCAGAAGCTGGAAAACCAGCTCCAGCAGAACAACATCAGAGACCTGTGGTCTGGAAATGAAGCTTATCACACGGTTCAGAGGACAGCTGGGACAGGGCCTCACCATCAGCCTGGAACAAGGCTGCAGGCTTAGATGGCATCAGCCCCGGGTCCTCAAAGTCTGAGTCCACCAACTGGGTGGGGGTTTTCAGCGTCTCGTTAAACTGATCTGACCCAGGAGAGTGGGCAGGTACCGTGGAAGACACCCTGCCTGGTTCTGGTGCTGAAGCAGAAGTCTCCCCATGACCTCAGTCACTATCAACCAACTGCTCTGATGGACCAGAGCTTTCTACCACTGAGTGACCAATGAGCTCCTCTAGTAGGTCAAATATGCTGCCACCAGTCTGTTAACCAGGAGGAAGGGTAACTGAGAGAAGTGAAAATCCAGATCTAAGAGGAGACGGAGAGATTGAGGGAGGAGCTAAGATGTTACTGAACTATAGAAGAGAGAGGAACTTCTATTTTCAGCACAGTTCAATACACAAACCATCAACATTACCTTCATTCAACATGCTCTCATTGGACTGTGATGTACTTTCTCTACTGGTTGTCACTGTTCTAACAGGTACGCTGTATTCTGCATTTTGAAAAACAACTTTCACTGCAATGTTGTTGAATCTGATTCATTTCTTGAGAGTTTTCCAACATAATAAATAACAGAGTTGTCTCTTCCTTCAGGTGTCAGCTGTGATAAACTCACTCCAGTCAAGAATGAAGAGTCCAGTTCAGAAGGCAGCACTGTTACTCTGTCCTACACATACTCTGAACTGAAAACTAGTGATTATTTCTACTGGTATCGACAATATCCAGGAAAACCACCAGAGTTCTTCCTCTCCCACTCTGCTTCAGGAACACTCGGAAATTCTAAAATCTCTGGACTGAAGGTTAAAGTGGATCAGAACCAAATCCATCTGAACATCTCCTCTGCTGCAGTGTCAGACTCTGCTGTGTACTACTGTGCTGTGAAGCCCACAGTGACAGGAAACACCAAAACTCTGTACAAAAACCTTTGTAGCAAAGACAACACAATACTCCACAACGCCCACTAGAGGGAGTCACACTCTGTTACACTCCAATAGGAACTGAGGATCCAATGTTGAATATTGTCAACGTGTCCCTTACGACTGGTATTGTCACCATAAGCTTTAAGGCAGCTGTAGTTAAAGCTCTACTTAAACACCACATCTTGACCTAGAGTCTCTAGATAACTATGGACCAGTCTCAAACCTTTCATTGTTTCCCCCCTGGGGATCAATAAAGTATGATCTCATCTTCTTTTCTAAAGGCCTAGAAAGAGTGGTGTCTCAACAACTTTCAGATCACATATTAAACAGTAATCTTGTTGAAACCTTTCAGTCTGCTTTCGGGGCCTGCTGCTCCACTGAAACTGTGCTTACTAAAGTCCTCAATGAGATGCTCCTAAACATGGATTCAGAGTCCACTTCAGTGGTTTGGATGCTGGATCTAAGTGCAACTGCTGACACAACTGATCATCGTAGTGATCATCATTCCAGGCCTGTCTGTCTGTGGAGAAAAACTGGATGTAAAGTAATTTGTTGCTGCTAAACTGAGATAAAACTGAGATGCTGGTCATTGGTCCTGCTCGACAGAGACCTCGGTTTGATCAGGTAACAGTATCCTTAGATCACTGTGTGATATCCAACAGTTTATGAATCTTGGCGTCACATTCGATTCAACACTTTCTTTTGATCAGCACATTAAAGACATCACCAAGATCGCTTTCTTTCAGCAACGTCACATCACTAAAACCAGGTCTTCTTTATCCAGGGATGATGCAGAGATCCTGATTCACCCCTCTGTATCATCCAGACTGGATTATTGTAATGTTTTGCTATCAGGTCTGCCTCGCTCTACTACCAGAGGCCTTCAAACTAAAACTAGAAAATGTGATCATATCACAGCAGTTTCAGCTTCATTGCACTGGCTCCTGATCCATGTCAGATCAGACCTTAAGATGCTTCTGATGACCTAGCATGTTGTCAATGGACACGGTCTGATCTAGTTAAACCTTATTCTCCAATCGGGACTCTTCTCTCTCACAATACAGGACTCCTGTCTGTCCCCAGAGTTAAAAAGAAGTCAGCAGGCCAAAGAGCTTTTTCTTATTGAGCTGCTTTCCTCTGGAATAACCTCCCTATAGACATCAGACTGTCTGATTCTGTGGAAGTCGTTAAATCCAAACTCAAAAACCATCATTTTGCCCTAACTTTCAGTTTGCTATTCTTTCGGTATGTGGCTGCTACCAGTCTGTTAACCAGGAGGAAGTGTAACTGAGAGAAGTAAAAATCCAGCTCTAAGAGGAGACGGAGAGATTGAGGGAGGAGCTAAGATGTTACTGAACTATAGAAGAGAGAGGAACTTCTATATTCAGCACAGTTCAATACACAAACCATCAACATTACCTTCATTCAACATGCTCTCATTGGACTGTGATGTACTTTCTCTACTGGTTGTCACTGTTCTAACAGGTACGCTGTATTCTGCATTTTGAAAAACAACTTTCACAACAATGTTGTTGAATCTGATTCATTTCTTGAGAGTTTTCCAACATAATAAATAACAGAGTTGTCTCTTCCTTCAGGTGTCAGCTGTGATAAACTCACTCCAGTCAAGAATGAAGAGTCCAGTTCAGAAGGCAGCAGTGTTACTCTGTCCTACACATACTCTGAACTGAAAACTAATGATTATTTCTACTGGTATCGACAATATCCAGGAAAACCACCAGAGTTCATCATCTCACATTCAGGACGTGGAGTTGTATTGAATCATCCAATCTCTGGACTGAAGGTTAAAGTGGATCAGAACCAAATCCATCTGAACATCTCCTCAGCTGCAGTGTCAGACTCTGCTGTGTACTACTGTGCTCTGCAGCCCACAGTGACAGGAAACACCAAAACTCTGTACAAAAACCTTTGGAGCAAAGACAACACAATACTCCACAACGCCCACTAGAGGGAGTCACACTCTGTTACACTTTAAGACGATAACACAACAAATGCTCCAACAACTCCACCAACATCAGAGGCATCCACTAAAGCTGTTCTTTCTCTCCACTGCTGTTTTACCCTAAAAGCTCAAACTGGTTCACACAACATGACAGTTTGATCCAGAAGACATATTACTAGACACACAATGATCCCTGATTAGTGAAGTCTCTATAAAAGGATCCAGATCTGGATGAAAAGATCCTCAGTGATTACAGGCCTATATCTGATCTACCCTTTATCAGAAAAGTACTGTAGGAAGCGCTTTGTAACCTAATTAATACCTTTCTCAATGAGAACAGCATTTTAGAGAAGTTCCAGTCTGGTTTAAGATCCAACCACAGTACAGAAACACCCTCAGACCAAATAACAACTCATCTCAGACGTAACACTGACCTGAATCAAGTGTCAACCTGTACCCTTTAAACTCTCAGCTCAGCCTTTGACAACTTCGACCAAACTATTTGAATCAATCTCCTTAAAAGACAGGTCGGCCTCTCTGACACTGCTTGAAACTGGTTTGCAACCTTCAGAACTGGTAGAAGATGTGATGTTAGTCTGGGTCATCATGTATCGATGAAGCGTGACTCACCGTTTGGTATTTCACCAGGAAGCTGTCTCAGTTCCTGGATATTTTCCTGATTTTTGATGCATTACGTTACATCATAATCAAGTTCTACGTAGATGACACACAATTATATTGGGGGCGGTAGTAGCTCAGTCTGTAGGGAGTTGGCTTGGGAACCGGAGGGTCACCGGTTCAAGTCCCGCCATGGACCAAGAACTGAGTGTGAACTGGTAGCTGGAGAGGTGCCAGTTTACCAGTTTACGCCCCTGAGCAAGGCACCAAACCCCCAACTGCTCGGGGCGCTTGTCAGGAGCAGCCCCATGACTCTGACATCTAATCATGTTTGTGCATGTGTGTGTTCGGGTCTGCATGTATCGTGTATAAGTTAACAACAGAGTGAAAAAACTGAATTTCCCCTCGTGGGACTAATAAAGGACTATCTTCTTCTTCTTCTTCTTCTTCTATACATTTCTGTCGACTAACCCAGATTACCTATTGTCTCTGACTGCCTGTTTGGCCTCAATAAAACAACGGATGAGTGACAAGCTTTTAAAACTTAACCAACACAAAACAACCACTTCTGACCTCCACTAGAGGGCCACGTTATCAAGTAGACGGTGCACCACTTGTGCACTGTGTTCAACCACTCAGCCAGTAAGAAATGCTGCTGTGAAGAGAACAATTGTCAGACTGAATGCTGAACATCAGCTAGTTTCTCCTGGTGATTTAAACCTTGTTGTAGAGATGGAACATTGGCTGTGGATTATTCTTTCTGCTCTTTTCTTTGGTAAGACACAAACAACTCCACGTTTCCTCTCTCAACACTTCTCACTAGTAACTGAGCTGTGAGTGCTTTTAATGTTCATTATACAGAGAAGCAGCAACACATCATGTCTGTTGGTATCTAGTAGCTTCTAAAGAACTCCTTCTATGGTTTAATGTGCCATCAGACAGCAGTCAGTGAAAATCCACACTATTCTAAATGTCTCTGATTGTGACTCTGTGGCTAGGTCACTCTTTAAACCTACTGATTGTTCTCCTTTAACCAATCATCTTTATTGATTCATCTCTTCCTCTGCATGTTCTCTTCTTCCCCAGAGTGTAAAGGAGAAGACAGAGTGATCCAGCCAACAGGAGATGTCATCGCTGCTGAAGGACACACACTCACACTGGACTGTACGTTTGAGACCAGCGACACATTTCCCTATTTGTTCTGGTACAAACAGGAAGTTCATGATTCCCCAAAGTTTCTGCTGCGACGGTTCTCTGGAAAGACGGGTAATTCTGAAGAGCAACAGAGACTTGATGCTACAATCAACAAGACATCAGTTCCTCTGAGGATCCAGAAGCTTCAGCTGTCAGACTCTGCTGTGTACTACTGTGCTCTGCAGCCCACAGTGACAGGAAACACCGAAACTCTGTACAAAAACCTTTTGAGCAAAGACAACACAATACTCCACAACACCCACTAGAGGGAGTCACACTCTGTTACACTCCAATAGGAACTGAGGATCCAGTCTAGATTTGTTGTGGTGGTGACAAAAACAACAGAAGTCTTGCAAATGTCAAGGATGCCACCAGTTCCACCACCCTGGGATCACATCCTGGTTCTGGTCACCCCCTAATACCCGCCCCTTTTGCTGCAGCTCCTTGTGACCAAGAGGACAGTCAGGAGGTGGTCACAGCAGTATTCACAGGAAGATGAAGTCGCCTGCTGAGCATTGCTGCCGGTTGTACCACCGGTGCCCAAGAGTCAACTGCAGGGTCATCAGCCAGGAACCACTGATCAACGTTTCACTCCTTTAATCCCAGAATGTCTCCTGGTGGTGGAGCAGTGACAGGGACGTCTACCTGTCACCTCCTGCAGCTGATAAGGGTTCCCCACTGTGGCTGTTGTTGGGGTTAGTTGTTCGTTCCCCAGCACTTGTCGTTCCTCCTCAGCCAGAGCCAAAAGCTCCCCTTCTCTGCCTCCTCTGCCAGCTCTTTGGTTGTCTTCTTTAGGCTCCCTCCAATCACTCCTACATCCCTTAGGAAGCGTGTGGTTGACGGCCCCACGTAGCCTCAACATCCAACAGTCAACAGCTCTTCAGCACCTCAGCTAGCTTCCTCAGGACCTGGTCATGGTGCCATCTGTAGTGTCCCTGGGAGAGCACAATCTTACAGCCTGACAAGATGTGCTGGAGGTTTGCATTAAGGGTTTTAGAGGGTGTACAGCATTCCTTGTTCCCAAACCACTAGTGACAGTTCTGGGGAGGCTAATGGATTCCAATGAGGTCCAACAGGGATGATTTGAGGGAACAGATTGGGATTCTCTCTGCAAGCCCCATGGGGAGGACATCAACAGCATGACAGACTGCATCACAGACTACATCAGCTTCTGTGTGGACAACGCCATCCCCACCAACACAGTGCGGTGCTTCCCCAACAAGAAACCTTGGATCAGCAGTGAAATGAAGGTGCTGGTCAACAAAAGAAGAGAGCCTTCAGGGACGGTGTACAGCGGGAGCTGAGAGTCAGGCTGAGGGACAGCAAAGACGCCTACAAGCAGAAGCTCGAAAACCAGCTCCAGCAGAACAACATCAGAGACCTGTGGTCTGGAAATTAAGCTTATCACACGGTTCAGAGGACAGCTGGGACAGGGCCTCACCATCAGCCTGGAACAAGGCTGCAAGCTTAGATGGCATCAGCCCCGGGTCCTCAAAGTCTGAGTCCACCAACTGGGTGGGGTTTTTCAGCGTCTCGTTAAACTGATCTGACCCAGGAGAGTGGGCAGGTACCGTGGAAGACACCCTGCCTGGTTCTGGTGCTGAAGAAGAAGTCTCCCCATGACCTCAGTCACTATCAACCAACTGCTCTGATGGACCAGAGCTTTCTACCACTGAGTGACCAATGAGCTCATCTAGTAGGTTAAATATTCTGCCACCAGTCTGTTAACCAGGAGGAAGTGGAACTGAGAGAAGTGAAAATCCAGATCTAAGAGGAGACGGAGAGATTGAGGGAGGAGCTAAGATGTTACTGAACTATAGAAGAGAGAGGAACTTCTATATTCAGCACAGTTCAATACACAAACCATCAACATTACCTTCATTCAACATGCTCTCATTGGACTGTGATGTACTTTCTCTACTGGTTGTCACTGTTCTAACAGGTACGCTGTATTCTGCATTTTGAAAAACAACTTTCACTACAATGTTGTTGAATCTGATTCATTTCTTGAGAGTTTTCCAACATAATAAATAACAGAGTTGTCTCTTCCTTCAGGTGTCAGCTGTGATAAACTCACTCCAGTCAAGAATGAAGAGTCCAGTTCAGAAGGCAGCACTGTTACTCTGTCCTACACATACTCTGAACAACCAACTAGTAGTGATTATTTCTACTGGTATCGACAATATCCAGGAAAACCACCAGAGTTCATCATCTCACATTCAGGAACTGGAGCTGTATTGAATCATCAACTCTCTAGACTGAAGGTTAAAGTGGATCAGAACCAAATCCATCTGAAGATCTCCTCAGCTGCAGTGTCAGACTCTGCTGTGTACTACTGTGCTCTGCAGCCCACAGTGATACAAAGTGGAGAAGAGGCTGTACAAAAAGCTCAACACAGATATGGGACTACTACTACTACTACTTCAGAGAGGAAGGAAGTGGTATTCAAAGCACAGCTTCATGTCAGATGATTCTGATCAGAGTCACTGCTGTTACAGCTGCATATGAAACACTGGGGGAGGATCCACATGAGCAGCAAATCCACATCAGACACCAACCAAACACAAGCCAGCATGTCAACAGATAAACTGATTCAGTCCTCTTGGGATCATGTGGGTCATTATGTCAAAATGAGCTGCTTCCATTCTTCATTATCCTCTGAAACCTGGAGATACACCCCAAATAGACACTGAAGCACTAACTAATACAACTCTACCATGACTAGTGGTGGATACCTGGAGACACAATCACACTTTATCAGCTCCACTTTTTACCAAGTTAAATGTGTAAGTTAATATGTAAGTTAATATGTTGAATGTGACGTCTCACGGCTGCAGACGACCAAAAGATACCAAACTGTCAATGTACATTCAAGAGAAAAAACAGTGTGGAAGGAGCAGAAAGAGCCTCATGTTGATCAAATGTTCATCCTCAGTTTAGATCACAAATATTAAAGCAGCATCACTCCAGTTAGCAGCTTTTCTCTGTTGTGGATCAAATATTGTTGTTTTTATATATACAGAATCTGCAGTACCTTGTTTTGATTTAAATGTTCACCAAACAGCTAAGACAAATTAAAATATATTTCATGTCTAAAAAGTAGTATTTGGTCAAAAAAACAAGATTTTGCATATGGGTCCTCAAAAACTAGAACTTGTCCTGCTAGCTGGAACTGACCCTCAGAGCTAGAACTGACCCTGCTAGCTAGAAATGACCCTCCTAGCTATAATCAGCCCTGGTCGCTAGAACTGACCATGCTAGCTAGAATCAGACCAGATAGCTAGAACTTACCCTGCTAGCTAGAACTAACCTTCCTGGCTAGAACCAGTCCTGCTAGCTAGAACTGGCCATGCTAGCTGTGTCCTAAAGTTGGAGCAGCTGCAGGTGCAGATGCTCCTGTCATGGGGAGAGGAGCAACATGTTGCAACAGACCGAATATGATGGAGAGATCTTATTACTCAGAGGGGATGAAGAGGAGGAAGTAAGTAAATGCGTGGATAACATTAGTGACAGGATTTGAGCTGTTGCGGAGTTTTGACTCCTCATAGTTATCATCAGCTCACTCATTATGACTACAAACATCGGCTGCTGACTGGTGTCAAGTGAGTTGAGCTCCCACGACTGCTCCTACTGCTGAAGTAACATCAAGGCCTGATTACTGGTAAATGCTGAAAGCACAGGACATTCCAAAAAGTGACCTGAGGAACACTTTACCAGACACCGAGAGTATAAGGTGCTTTCCTACACAGATTCATAATCTTATAACACGCAGACTATACAACCAGAAAGAAAAGTGAGTAATGATTAAGCAAAGTTGTTGCATCAAGTAAGCTTGAAAACATGAAGAAACAATTTTGAGATTATCCTGAATGACTGTTGTGTTAACTGATATTGATATATGAAGTATTTTGCTTATTATAAAATAAATGTCTTCGTGAAACAACAGATAGAAGAAGAGTTGATTTTGAATAGCAGTTACATAGAGAATGATGTGGCTGCGTAAGAACCAATGACCTGAGCTGAACAGTACTGCTTCATCTGGAAAGTTCTGGGGGAAAACCGACAGGAACTGAGAGTCGGTAAACAAGTGACCATCTGTTTTTGGGTGCAGTCAGGATCATGCACACACACAACTATGTATAGAATGTTCTAGAAAAATTTAACATATGATAACCAATCCACAGTATAAAAGGATAAAGTGCGCAATATTCTGGGCTCCTTCTCCCAGACCACCTTCGAGCAAGATGGACTATATTCTACTGAAGTGACCACACCAGAGGATTAAAACTTTTGCTCATTTCTAGAGACGAAGAGTGCGAGATACCAAGTTGAAAATTTGATAAAATGGCACAGCTGGGAAGATCAAGCCATGGGTGGTTTAGCCAATTCCCAACCAGCTGGGTGATCTCATTGGATTAACAAGGTTTCGGCTCTCCGGTTGTTGGACCATGGGACAATAAGAATCATTGTGGATTTTGGATAAAAATCACAGGATTTCTACTAGAGTGGCTAGCTACATTTCCTCTGGGTCTCCTCCTAAAGGACTCTGTTCAGCATCATCTCAATTAAATCAGGTTTTTGAATATTTTTCTCAATTTTAAAAATGACAAATTTTTGTCATATCAGAGCAGCCATGGCTCAGAGGGTAGAGCAGGTTGGCCACAAATTAGACGGTGGGTGGTTTGATGTTAGTCTGTCATGTATAGTATATACACTATACTATTTACAGTATAGTCATGTCTCATTGAAGCATGACTCACCGTTTGGTATTTCACCAGGAAGCTGTCTCAGTTCCTGGATATTTTCCTGATTTTTGTTGCATTACGTTACATCATAATCAAGTTCTACATAGATGACACACAATTATACATTTCTGTCGACTAACCCAGATGACCTATTGACCTAGTCGCCTGCTGAGCATTGCTGCTGGGTGTACCTCCGGTGCCCAAGAGTCAACTGCAGGGTCATCAGCCAGGAACCACTGATCAACGTTTCGCTCCTTTAATCCCAGGAACGTCTCCTGGTGGTGGAGCAGTGACAGGGACGTCTACCTGTCACCTCCTGCAGCTGATAGGTGTTCCCCACTGTGGCTATTGTTGGGGTTAGTTGTTCGTTCCCCAGCAGTTGTCTTTCCTCAGCCAGAGCCAAAAGCTCCCCTCCTCTGCCAGCTCTTTGGTTGTCTTCTTTAGGCTCCCTCCAATCACTCCTACGTCCCTTAGGAAGTGTGTGGTTGACAGCCCCACGTAACCTCGACATCCAACAGTCAACAGCTCTCCAGCACCTCAGCTAGCTTTCTCTCCCCATGACCTCAGTCACTATCAACCAACTGCTCTGATGGACCAGAGCTTTCTACCACTGAGTGACCAATGAGCTCCTCTAGTAGGTCAAATATTCTGCCACCAGTCTGTTAACCAGGAGGAAGTGTAACTGAGAGAAGTGAAAATCCAGATCTAAGAGGAGACGGAGAGATTGAGGGAGGAGCTAAGATGTTACTGAACTATAGAAGAGAGAGGAACTTCTATATTCAGCACAGTTCAATACACAAACCATCAACATTACCTTCATTCAACATGCTCTCATTGGACTGTGATGTACTTTCTCTACTGGTTGTCACTGTTCTAACAGGTACGCTGTATTCTGCATTTTGAAAAACAACTTTCACTGCAATGTTGTTGAATCTGATTCATTTCTTGAGAGTTTTCCAACATAATAAATAACAGAGTTGTCTCTTCCTTCAGGTGTCAGCTGTGAAAAACTCACTCCAGTCAAGAATGAAGAGTCCAGTTCAGAAGGCAGCACTGTTACTCTGTCCTACACATACTCTGAACTGAAAACTAGTGATGAGTTTTACTGGTACCGACAATATCCAGGAAAACCACCAGAGTTCATCATCTCACATTCAGGACGTGGAGCTGTATTGAATCATCAACTCTCTGGACTGAAGGTTAAAGTGGATCAGAACCAAATCCATCTGAAGATCTCCTCAGCTGCAGTGTCAGACTCTGCTGTGTACTACTGTGCTCTGAGGCCCACAGTGACAGGAAACACTAAAACTCTGTACAAAAACCTTTGGAGCAAAGACAACACAATACTCCACAACGCCCACTAGAGGGAGTCACACTCTGTTCAACATATGACACAAACTGGTGATAATGAGGTGTTGTGAGATGTTATTTACATGAACATTACCTGATAATAATTTATATAACAGCAAATCCTCCTCAAATTTAACTCTGTAGGATGATTAGTTTTGTTAGGAACCCTCTTACAGAGACTCCTGAAGTCCTGCGCAGACCAGCTGTGTGGGACTTTTGGACATCTATTCAACCTGAGCCTGAAGCTGAGGAAGGTACCACAACTGTGGAAGACATCCTGCGTGGTACCTGTGCCCAAGACCCCACACCCCAAGGACCCCAGCAGCTTCAGGCCGGTGGCATTAACATCCCACCTGATGAAGGCCCTGGAGCGCCCGGTCCTCCAACATCTCCGCCCTGTGGTGAGTCCATCCATGGACCCACTACAGTTTGCCTATCAACCTGGCATTGGGGTGGACGATGCCGTCATCTTCCTTGTGGACCGAGCTCTGTCTCACCTGGAGAAACCTGGCAGCACTGTGAGGATCATGTTCTTTGATTTCTCCAGTGCTTTCAACACCATCCAGCTGACACTTCTGGGGGACAAACTGGAGACTGCAGGGGTAGATCAACATCTAACATCCTGGATACTGGACTACCTCACAAACCGCCCACAGTATGTGAGGACACAGGACTTCACCTCCGACACGGTGGTCTGCAGTGTGGGGGTTCCTCAGGGAACGGTTCTGGCTCCGTTCCTCTTCACGCTCTACACTGCAGACTTCTCCTACAACTCACCAACCTGTCACCTGCAGAAGTTCTCTGATGACTCTGCTATCGTCGGCCTCATCACTGATGGGGACGATGGGGAGTACAGAGAACTTTCCCAGGACTTGGTGGACTGGTGCCTGAGGAACCACCTCCAGATCAACGCGGGGAAAACTAAAGAGCTGGTGGTGGATTTCCGCAGGCAAACTCATCCCCCTCCAACACCGGTGAACATCCAGGGATCAGACATTGAGATGGTGACATCTTATAAATACCTGGGTGTTCACCTGAACAATAAACTGGACTGGACCACAAATTCCTCTGAACTCCATAAGAAAGGCCAGAGCAGGCTGTATCTGCTCAGGAGACTGAGGTCTTTTGGAGTGCAGGGGACACTCCTGAAAACTTTTTATGACACCGTGGTGGCATCAGCCATATTTTATGGAGTGGTTTGCTGGAGCAGCAGCATCACAGCTGCAGACAGGAAGAGGCTGGATAAGATTATCAAAAGGGCCAGCTCTGTCCTGGGATGCTCTCTGGACTCAGTGCAGGTGGTGGGAGAGAGGAGGACGATGGCTAAGCTGTCATCCATGATGGAGAAGGACTCCCACCCCATGAGAGACACCATCAGAGCTCTGGAGAGCTCCTTCAGTGACAGGCTGCTACACCCTAAGTGTACAAAGGAGCGTTACAGAAGGTCCTTCCTGCCTGCAGCTGTTAGACTCCACAACCAGCACTGCTCCCAGTAAACCACATACACATTCACAACCAGCACTGCTCCCTGTAAAACCACATACACAGTCACATTCACAACAAACTCACCGGACATAAGTGAAATAAGGACTCATATATGTAATTATATCATCTGCTCAAATTATAGGAACTGGACAATTATTTATTTATTGATATAATGGACATACTTCTGGCTTTACTTTTCTATTATGTATATACTAATTTATTTTATTTGTATTAATACTGTTTTTTAAATCTATTCTTCTTGTCTTTTATTGCACTATCCACTTGCTGCTGTAATGTGTGAATTTCCCCACTGTGGGACCAATAAAGGAATATCTTATCTTATCTTATCTTATAACTGAATGTGAAATTGTTTTAATTAAGTCAGCATTTTATGAGTAAAATATTCAATATCAGGAAAATATGACAAACGAATCCGACTTGGTGCTCTCCTGGGTTCTCCCCATGTAAGCGTGGGTTTTCTCCGGCTTCCTCCCACAGTCCAATGCAATTTAGGTTTACTGATGACTTGCCCGTAGGTGTGAATGTGAGGGTGAATGGTTGTCTGTCTCTATCTGTCCTGTGATGGACTGGAGACCTGTCCAGGGTGAACCCGCCTTCGCCCAATGCCAGCTGGGATCGGCTCCAGACCCCCAAGACCCCTAACTGGATAAGCGGTTGACATCGATGGATGGATGGAAAAACATAAACTCAACACTTTTGTTTTTTCCCCCATATTTTATGTGTTGAAGTCAAAGATCTCAGACTGTTTCTATGTCTTCTATGTCCGTAGTAATGTCAGTCACACACTAACATCAGTCACAGTAACATCAGTCACAGTAACATCAGTCACACAGTAACATCAGTCACAATAACGTCAGTCACACAGTAACGTCAGTTACAGTAGCGTCAGTCACAGTAACGTCAGTCACAGTAACATCAGTCACAGTAACATCAGTCACACAGTAACATCAGTCACAGTAACGTCAGTCACACAGTAACGTCAGTCACACAGTAACATCAGTCACAGTAACGTCAGTCACAGTAACATCAGTCACAGTAACATCAGTCACACAGTAACATCAGTCACAGTAACGTCAGTCACACAGTAACGTCAGTCACACAGTAACATCAGTCACAGTAACGTCAGTCACAGTAACATCAGTCACAGTAACGTCAGTCACAGTAACGTCAGTCACACAGTAACGTCAGCCACAGTAACGTCAGTCACAATAACGTCAGTCACACAGTAACATCAGTCACACAGTAACATCAGTCACACAGTAACGTCAGTCACAGTAACATCAGTCACAGTAACATCAGTCACAGTAACATCAGTCACAGTAATGTCAGTCACACAGTAACGTCAGTCACACAGTAACATCAGTCACAGTAACGTCAGTCACAGTAACGTCAGTCACACAGTAACGTCAGTCACAGTAACGTCAGTCACAATAACGTCAGTCACACAGTAACATCAGTCACACAGTAACATCAGTCACACAGTAACGTCAGTCACAGTAACGTCAGTCACAGTAACGTCAGTCACAGTAACGTCAGTCACACAGTAACGTCAGTCACAGTAACGTCAGTCACAGTAACGTCAGTCACACAGTAACGTCAGTCACAGTAACGTCAGTCACAATAACGTCAGTCACACAGTAACATCAGTCACACAGTAACATCAGTCACACAGTAACGTCAGTCACAGTAACGTCAGTCACAGTAACGTCAGTCACAGTAACGTCAGTCACACAGTAACGTCAGTCACACAGTAACATCAGTCACAGTAACGTCAGTCACACAGTAACGTCAGTCACAGTAACGTCAGTCACAATAACGTCAGTCACACAGTAACATCAGTCACACAGTAACATCAGTCACACAGTAACGTCAGTCACAGTAACGTCAGTCACAGTAACGTCAGTCACAGTAACGTCAGTCACAGTAACATCAGTCACAGTAACATCAGTCACAGTAACGTCAGTCACAGTAACGTCAGTCACACAGTAACGTCAGCCACAGTAACGTCAGTCACAATAACGTCAGTCACACAGTAACATCAGTCACACAGTAACATCAGTCACACAGTAACGTCAGTCACAGTAACATCAGTCACAGTAACATCAGTCACAGTAACATCAGTCACAGTAATGTCAGTCACACAGTAACGTCAGTCACACAGTAACATCAGTCACAGTAACGTCAGTCACAGTAACGTCAGTCACACAGTAACGTCAGTCACAGTAACGTCAGTCACAATAACGTCAGTCACACAGTAACATCAGTCACACAGTAACATCAGTCACACAGTAACGTCAGTCACAGTAACGTCAGTCACAGTAACGTCAGTCACACAGTAACGTCAGTCACAGTAACGTCAGTCACAGTAACGTCAGTCACACAGTAACGTCAGTCACAGTAACATCAGTCACAATAACGTCAGTCACACAGTAACATCAGTCACACAGTAACATCAGTCACACAGTAACGTCAGTCACAGTAACGTCAGTCACAGTAACGTCAGTCACAGTAACGTCAGTCACACAGTAACGTCAGTCACACAGTAACATCAGTCACAGTAACGTCAGTCACAGTAACGTCAGTCACACAGTAACGTCAGTCACACAGTAACATCAGTCACACAGTAACATCAGTAACATCAGTCACAGTAACATCAGTCACACAGTAACATCAGTCACACAGGAACATCAGTCACAATAACATCAGTCACACAGTAGCGTCAGTCACAGTAACATCAGTCACACAGTAACATCAGTCACACAGGAACATCAGTCACAGTAACATCAGTCACACAGGAACATCAGTCACAGTAACATCAGTCACACAGTAACATCAGTCACACAGGAACATCAGTCACAATAACATCAGTCACACAGTAGCGTCAGTCACAGTAACATCAGTCACACAGTAACATCAGTCACACAGTAACATCAGTCACACAGGGGAACATCAGTCACACAGGAACATCAGTCACACAGGAACATCAGTCACAGTAACATCAGTCACACAGGAACATCAGTCACAGTAACGTCAGTCACAGTAACATCAGTCACACAGTAACATCAGTCACAGTAACGTCAGTCACAGTAACATCAGTCACACAGGAACATCAGTCACAGTAACATCAGTCACACAGGAACATCAGTCACAGTAACGTCAGTCACACAGTAACGTCAGTCACACAGTAACGTCAGTCACACAGTAACGTCAGTCACAGTAACGTCAGTCACACAGTAACATCAGCCACACAGTAACGTCAGTCACAGTAACGTCAGTCACACTGTAACGTCAGTCACACAGTAACATCAGTCACACAGTAACGTCAGTCACACAGTAACATCAGTCACACAGTAACATCAGTCACACAGTAACGTCAGTCACACAGTAACGTCAGTCACACAGTAACGTCAGTAACATCAGTCACACAGTAACATCAGTCACACAGTAACATCAGTCACAGTAAAGTCAGTCACAGTAACATCAGTCACAGTAATGTCAGTCACACAGTAACGTCAGTCACAGTAACGTCAGTCACAGTAACGTCAGTCACACAGTAACGTCAGTCACAGTAACGTCAGTCAGTAACGTCAGTCACACAGCAACGTCAGTAACATCAGTCACACAGTAACGTCAGTCACACAGTAACATCAGTCACACAGTAACGTCAGTCAGTAACGTCAGTTACACAGTAACGTCAGTCACACAGTAACGTCAGTAACATCAGTCACACAGTAACATCAGTCACACAGTAACGTCAGTAACATCAGTCACACAGTAACGTCAGTCACACAGTAACATCAGTCACACAGTAACGTCAGTCAGTAACGTCAGTCACACAGTAACGTCAGTCAGTAACGTCAGTCACACAGTAACGTCAGTCACACAGTAACATCAGTCACACAGTAACGTCAGTCAGTAACGTCAGTCACACAGTAACGTCAGTCACACAGTAACGTCAGTCACAGTAACGTCAGTCACAGTAACATCAGTCACAGTAATGTCAGTCACACAGTAACATCAGTCACAGTAACGTCAGTCACACAGTAACGTCAGTCACACAGTAACGTCAGTCACACAGTAACGTCAGTAACATCAGTCACACAGTAACATCAGTCACAGTAACGTCAGTCACACAGTAACGTCAGTCACAGTAACGTCAGTCACACAGTAACATCAGTCACAGTAACGTCAGTCACACAGTAACGTCAGTCACAGTAACGTCAGTCACACAGTAACATCAGTCACAGTAACGTCAGTCACAGTAACATCAGTCACAGTAATGTCAGTCACAGTAATTTCAGTCACACAGTAACGTCAGTCACAGTAAAGTTAATGTTAAAAGTCTCAAATAGTTTTCGCAGCAAAACTATTCTTACAAAAATCAAACTAGACTTTGTTTTATGTGAAAATTATCTCGAAATCTGGAATCCTTGTTTTTCAGCAGCAAACAGTCTCCTGACCAGACAACAGCTGTAAAATGATCAACTTTAATGTGTAATGTTACTGTGGCGTTACTGCGACGGTACAGGCTGAGCTCGGTCACAATAAACTAACAGCGCAGTAACACAACAGCTTTGAGAGGAGAAACAGCAGTAGCAGTTTGTCTGTCTTACCTTACAGGTGTCGTCAGGGACGATGTCCAACGTTAGCCAACTAGTTAGCATCCTGTTAGCAAAGTCAGGGTTAGCATGGTGTTAGCTGGCTAGTTGCATGACTAGCTACAGTAATGTTAGTTAGCTAATTACGACGACTAGTTACGGTAACGTTAGGTAGCTAGTTACCATGATTAGTTTCTGTAACGATAGGTAGCTAATTACCATGACTAGCTACAGTAACGTTAGTTAGCTAGGTACCATGTGTACTTACAGTAACGTTAGTTAGCTAGGTACCATGTGTACTTACAGTAACGTTAGTTAGCTAGGTACCATGACTAGCTACAGTAACGTTAGTTAGCTAGGTACCATGTGTACTTACAGTAACGTTAGTTAGCTTGGTACCATGTGTACTTACAGTAACGTTAGTTAGTTAGGTACCATGTGTACTTACAGTAACGTTAGTTAGCTAGGTACCATGACTAGCTACAGTAACGTTAGTTAGCTAGGTACCATGTGTACTTACAGTAACGTTAGTTAGCAAGGTACCATGACTAGCTACAGTAACGTTAGTTAGCTAGGTACCATGTGTACTTACAGTAACGTTAGTTAGCTAGGTACCATGACTAGCTACAGTAACGTTAGTTAGCTAGGTACCATGACTAGCTACAGTAACGTTAGTTAGCTAGGTACCATGACTAGCTACAGTAACGTTAGTTAGCTAGGTACCATGTGTACTTACAGTAACGTTAGTTAGCTAGGTACCATGTGTACTTACAGTAACGTTAGTTAGCTAGGTACCATGTGTACTTACAGTAACGTTAGTTAGTTAGGTACCATGACTAGCTACAGTAACGTTAGTTAGCTTGGTACCATGTGTACTTACAGTAACGTTAGTTAGCTAGGTACCATGTGTACTTACAGTAACGTTAGTTAGCTAGGTACCATGACTAGCTACAGTAACGTTAGTTAGCTTGGTACCATGTGTACTTACAGTAACGTTAGTTAGCTGGGTACCATGTGTACTTACAGTAACGTTAGTTAGCTAGGTACCATGACTAGCTACAGTAACGTTAGTTAGCTAGGTACCATGTGTACTTACAGTAACGTTAGTTAGCTAGGTACCATGACTAGCTACAGTAACGTTAGTTAGCTAGGTACCATGTGTACTTACAGTAACGTTAGTTAGCTAGGTACCATGACTAGCTACAGTAACGTCAGTTAGCTAGGTACCATGACTAGCTACAGTAACGTTAGTTAGCTTGGTACCATGTGTACTTACAGTAACGTTAGTTAGCTAGGTACCATGATTAGCTACAGTAACGTTAGTTAGTTAGGTACCATGACTAGCTACAGTAACGTTAGTTAGCTAGGTACCATGTGTACTTACAGTAACGTTAGTTAGCTAGGTACCACGACTAGCTACAGTAACGTTAGTTAGTTAGGTACCATGACTAGCTACAGTAACGTTAGTTAGCTAGGTACCATGTGTACTTACAGTAACGTTAGTTAGTTAGTTAGTTAGTTAGGTACCATGACTAGCTACAGTAACGTTAGTTAGTTAGGTACCATGACTAGCTACAGTAACGTTAGTTAGCTAGGTACCATGTGTACTTACAGTAACGTTAGTTAGCTAGGTACCACGACTAGCTACAGTAACGTTAGTTAGTTAGGTACCATGACTAGCTACAGTAACGTTAGTTAGCTAGGTACCATGTGTACTTACAGTAACGTTAGTTAGTTAGTTAGTTAGGTACCATGACTAGCTACAGTAACGTTAGTTAGCTTGGTACCATGACTAGCTACAGTAACGTTAGTTAGTTAGGTACCATGACTAGCTACAGTAACGTTAGTTAGCTAGGTACCATGTGTACTTACAGTAACGTTAGTTAGTTAGTTAGGTACCATGACTAGCTACAGTAACGTTAGTTAGCTAGGTACCATGTGTACTTACAGTAACGTTAGTTAGTTAGGTACCATGACTAGCTACAGTAACGTTAGTTAGTTAGGTACCATGACTAGCTACAGTAACGTTAGTTAGCCTGGTACCATGACTAGCTACAGTAACGTTAGTTAGCTAGGTACCATGTGTACTTACAGTAACGTTAGTTAGCCTGGTACCATGACTAGCTACAGTAACGTTAGTTAGTTATGTACCATGACTAGCTACAGTAACGTTAGTTAGCCTGGTACCATGACTAGCTACAGTAACGTTAGTTAGCTAGGTACCATGTGTACTTACAGTAACGTTAGTTAGTTAGGTACCATGACTAGCTACAGTAACGTTAGTTAGCTAGGTACCATGTGTACTTACAGTAACGTTAGTTTGTTAGGTACCATGACTAGCTACAGTAACGTTAGTTAGCCTGGTACCATGACTAGCTACAGTAACGTTAGTTAGCTAGGTACCATGTGTACTTACAGTAACGTTAGTTAGCTTGGTACCATGTGTACTTACAGTAACGTTAGTTAGTTAGGTACCATGTGTACTTACAGTAACGTTAGTTAGCTAGGTACCATGACTAGCTACAGTAACGTTAGTTAGCTAGGTACCATGTGTACTTACAGTAACGTTAGTTAGCAAGGTACCATGACTAGCTACAGTAACGTTAGTTAGCTAGGTACCATGTGTACTTACAGTAACGTTAGTTAGCTAGGTACCATGACTAGCTACAGTAACGTTAGTTAGCTAGGTACCATGACTAGCTACAGTAACGTTAGTTAGCTAGGTACCATGACTAGCTACAGTAACGTTAGTTAGCTAGGTACCATGTGTACTTACAGTAACGTTAGTTAGCTAGGTACCATGTGTACTTACAGTAACGTTAGTTAGCTAGGTACCATGTGTACTTACAGTAACGTTAGTTAGTTAGGTACCATGACTAGCTACAGTAACGTTAGTTAGCTTGGTACCATGTGTACTTACAGTAACGTTAGTTAGCTAGGTACCATGTGTACTTACAGTAACGTTAGTTAGCTAGGTACCATGACTAGCTACAGTAACGTTAGTTAGCTTGGTACCATGTGTACTTACAGTAACGTTAGTTAGCTGGGTACCATGTGTACTTACAGTAACGTTAGTTAGCTAGGTACCATGACTAGCTACAGTAACGTTAGTTAGCTAGGTACCATGTGTACTTACAGTAACGTTAGTTAGCTAGGTACCATGACTAGCTACAGTAACGTTAGTTAGCTAGGTACCATGTGTACTTACAGTAACATTAGTTAGCTAGGTACCATGACTAGCTACAGTAACGTCAGTTAGCTAGGTACCATGACTAGCTACAGTAACGTTAGTTAGCTTGGTACCATGTGTACTTACAGTAACGTTAGTTAGCTAGGTACCATGATTAGCTACAGTAATGTTAGTTAGTTAGGTACCATGACTAGCTACAGTAACGTTAGTTAGCTAGGTACCATGTGTACTTACAGTAACGTTAGTTAGCTAGGTACCACGACTAGCTACAGTAACGTTAGTTAGTTAGGTACCATGACTAGCTACAGTAACGTTAGTTAGCTAGGTACCATGTGTACTTACAGTAACGTTAGTTAGTTAGTTAGTTAGGTACCATGACTAGCTACAGTAACGTTAGTTAGTTAGGTACCATGACTAGCTACAGTAACGTTAGTTAGCTAGGTACCATGTGTACTTACAGTAACGTTAGTTAGCTAGGTACCACGACTAGCTACAGTAACGTTAGTTAGTTAGGTACCATGACTAGCTACAGTAACGTTAGTTAGCTAGGTACCATGTGTACTTACAGTAACGTTAGTTAGTTAGTTAGTTAGGTACCATGACTAGCTACAGTAACGTTAGTTAGCTTGGTACCATGACTAGCTACAGTAACGTTAGTTAGTTAGGTACCATGACTAGCTACAGTAACGTTAGTTAGCTAGGTACCATGTGTACTTACAGTAACGTTAGTTAGTTAGTTAGGTACCATGACTAGCTACAGTAACGTTAGTTAGCTAGGTACCATGTGTACTTACAGTAACGTTAGTTAGTTAGGTACCATGACTAGCTACAGTAACGTTAGTTAGTTAGGTACCATGACTAGCTACAGTAACGTTAGTTAGCCTGGTACCATGACTAGCTACAGTAACGTTAGTTAGCTAGGTACCATGTGTACTTACAGTAACGTTAGTTAGCCTGGTACCATGACTAGCTACAGTAACGTTAGTTAGCTAGGTACCATGTGTACTTACAGTAACGTTAGTTAGTTAGGTACCATGACTAGCTACAGTCACGTTAGTTAGCTAGGTACCATGTGTACTTACAGTAACGTTAGTTTGTTAGGTACCATGACTAGCTACAGTAACGTTAGTTAGCCTGGTACCATGACTAGCTACAGTAACGTTAGTTAGCTTGGTACCATGACTAGCTACAGTAACGTTAGTTAGCTTGGTACCATGACTAGCTACAGTAACGTTAGTTAGCTTGGTACCATGACTAGCTACAGTAACGTTAGTTAGCTTGGTACCATGACTAGCTACAGTAACGTTAGTTAGCTTGGTACCATGACTAGCTACAGTAACGTTAGTTAGCTTGGTACCATGACTAGCTACAGTAACGTTAGTTAGTTAGGTACCATGACTAGCTACAGTAACGTTAGTTAGCTTGGTACCATGACTAGCTACAGTAACGTTAGTTAGCTTGGTACCATGACTAGCTACAGTAACGTTAGTTAGCTTGGTACCATGACTAGCTACACTAACGTTAGTTAGTTAGGTACCATGACTAGCTACAGTAACGTTAGTTAGCTTGGTACCATGACTAGCTACAGTAACGTTAGTTAGCTTGGTACCATGACTAGCTACAGTAACGTTAGTTAGCTTGGTACCATGACTAGCTACAGTAACGTTAGTTAGCTTGGTACCATGACTAGCTACAGTAACGTTAGTTAGCTTGGTACCATGACTAGCTACAGTAACGTTAGTTAGCTTGGTACCATGACTAGCTACACTAACGTTAGTTAGTTAGGTACCATGACTAGCTACAGTAACGTTAGTTAGCTTGGTACCATGACTAGCTACACTAACGTTAGTTAGTTAGGTACCATGACTAGCTACAGTAACGTTAGTTAGCTTGGTACCATGACTAGCTACAGTAACGTTAGTTAGCTTGGTACCATGACTAGCTACAGTAACGTTAGTTAGCTTGGTACCATGACTAGTTGCGGTAACGTCCGCTAGTTAGATGAGTCTCCACTTCGCGGCAAAACAACCGTCAACTCTTCACAGAGGAAAACACGCCGACAGCTCTACGTGTGTTTCCGGTCGGTAAAACGACTTCCTGATCTCTGCAGATCCCCGTTTTCTGCGGGACTCTGCGGGACTCCAAAGGTCTCTTCGGTTCCCTGCGGGTCTCTCCGGGTCTCAGGTCTCTGCGGGTCTCTGCGGGTCCCCTCTTTACGGTTCGTGCAATTCAAAAGCATCAAAGTTTGCGCGGATTGTGAGGAAGTGACTGACAGCTGTGACGCACGTGACGTAACAGATGTCGTGATTGAAACAGCCAATCACATCACAGCCTTCATAAAGGTAATAGATAGTAGTAAAAACGATAATTTCATTGAGCTGTGATTAGTGATTAATTAATTTATTTAATGGTTCATTTTATTATTTGGTTATCTCTATTTCTGACTCTAAATTACGTAGGTGGTTGTCTGTCTCTATGAGTCCCCCCCCCCCCCCCACACACACACACACACACACACACAGTTTCCAAGATTTTCTGATCAATCCACTTACTTTATTCTTTCTTCCTTTTTATAGGAAATCTTCCTGTATATCTGTTTATATTCCTGTTTATTTGTATATACTGCTGTATAGAAGAAGAAGATATTCCTTTATTAGTCCCACAGTGGGGAAATTCAGTTTTACACTCTGTTGTTCACACAGTACATATACATGTCAATGGAGAGATGTCAGAGTGATGGGGCTGCTCCTGACAAGCGCCCAGAGCAGTTGGGGGTTCAGTGCCTTGCTCAGGGGCACCTCGGCAGTGCCCAAGAGGTAAGATAAGATAAGATAAGATAAGATAAAATTGAACTTTATTCATCCCGAAGGAAATTGTTGTGCCATAGATGCTCAGTATTTACAAAAAGTACAAAACACAACACAATTAACATCACACAGTGTAAAGAGAAACAAGTTTAAAAAAAGAGATAAGAACTGAGGATTGATAAGTACAAATAGGAGGGGAAAAGTACTTTTCTCATCAATAGTGAGAAATCATATAACTGAAAAATAACCATATTGCACAGATAACATCAGTAATGTAGTGTTAATGTAGTGTTAAACTGGCACCTCTCCAGCAACCAGTTGGTCTTGGTCCATGGGGGACTTGAACCGGTGACCTCCGCCTCCTAACCCAAGTCCTTACGGACTGAGCTACTGCCGCCCCCACTGTTTCAATATCTGTTTATATTCCTGTTTATTTGTATATACTGCTGTATATCTGTTTATATTGTATATCCTTTGAATATTTGTCTGTATTTTCCATATATTTTTATGTACACTTGGGTGTTTTTAAATGTGCTCTATCTTTTTAATCTATTTTTGGATTTAAAGATAATTAATTTTCCTAAGGTTCAATAGAAACGAAGCTAATCAATGCCTGTTAGTTAAATGTGTGTGTGTGTGTGTGTGTGTGTGTGTGTGTGTGTGTGTGTGTGTGTGTGTGTGAAATACACTCCTGATCAAAATCTTAAGACCAGTTAAAAAATTGCAAGAATTTGCATTTTGCACTGTTGTATCTTAAGAAGGTTCTAAGTAGAGTTTCAAAATGCAAAAAGAAGAAATGAGAGCAAGAGACTAAATGTTTTGAGCAGGCAATTTATTGAAAAGAACAATTTAACTGAAATAGGCTGTTCATCAGCTGATCAAAAGTTTAAGACCACATCCTTTAAAAGCCCAAATCTGTGCAAAAATTTGGATTCCATGTCATTTTCTGTCAAGTAATCACACTGTCAAGACCTCTTGATGGGAAAAGCAAAAAAACTCACTGCCTTGGAACGTGGCAGGATTGTTGAGCTGCATAGACAAGGCCTCTCACAGCGTGCCATCGCTGCTGAGGTTGGACGCAGTAAGACAGTCATTTTGCATTTCTTAAAAGATCCTGAGGTTTATGGAACAAAAAAATCAAGCGGTAGACCCAAAAAAATCTCACCGGCACCGAGCCGGAGGATCCGAACGGCTGTCCGTCAAGACACGGGACGATCCTCATCCCAAATTAAGGCCATTACTGGTGCTGACTGCAGCCCAATAACCATCAGACGGCATCTGCAAAGGAACGGCTTCAAAAACAAAAAACCTCTTCAAAGGCCACGTCTCCTTCAACGACACAAAATTTCCCGTTTGGCCTTTGCAAGGGAGCACCAAACATGGGACGTTCAAAGTTGGAAGAAAGTTTTATTCTCTGATGAGAAAAAATGTAACCTTGATGGTCCTGATGGCTTCCAACGCTACTGGCATGACAAGGAGATGCCACCTGAGATTTTTTCAACACGGCACAGCGGAGGGGGCGCCATCATGATCTGGGCTGCTTTTTCCTTCAATGGAACAATGGAGCTCCAGGTTGTGCAGGGCGTCAAACAGCAGCTGGCTACGTGGAGATGTTGCAGCGGGCATCCCTCATGACTGAGGGCCCTCGTCTGTGTGCTGATGACTGGGTTTTTCAGCAGGACGATGCTGCGATTCACAATGCCCGTCTGACAAAGGAGTTTTTTCAGGAGAATAACATCACTCTTTTGGATCATCCTGCATGTTCCCCTGATCTAAATCCAATTGAGAACATTTGGGGATGGATGGCAAGGGAAGTTTACAAAAATGGACATCAGTTCCAGACAGTGGATGCCCTTCGTGAAGCCATCTTCACCACTTGGAGCAACATTCCTACAAGCCTTTTGGAAACACTCGCATCAAGCAGGCCAACACCAATTTTTGAAGTGATCAACAATAATGGTGGAGCTGCTCATTACTGAGTCTGTTTTTGAGACTTTAATTTCTGTTTTAGGGGTTTTTTTGAGCTATGGTCTTAAACTTTTGATCAGCTGATGAACAGCCTATTTTAGTTAAATTGTTCTTTTCAATAAATTGCCTGCTCAAAACATTTAGTCTCTTGCTCTCATTTCTTCTTTTTGCATTTTGAAACTCTACTTAGAACCTTCTTAAGATACAACAGTGCAAAACGTAAATTCTTGCAATTTTTTAACTGGTCTTAAGATTTTGATCAGGAGTGTATGTGTTTCTTTACCATTTAATATTATACATTATATACATCATATTCTGGAATTTATTTTCTGTTTAGGTTTTGACCAGTTAGTTGCTGCATTAAAAGAAGAAGAAGAAGAATATTTATTTATATAGCACATTTCATGCAGAAAACAGCACAATGCGCTTTACATGTGCGAACACGAGATAGAAAAATAAAATATAATATATATGTATATACATATATACACATATGCATACACATGCACACATACAATTCATGAAGCAGTTATGCAGTTTAAACAGACAAGCAGGTAAAACAGGCACACGTATTCACATAAAAGGCAATGGTTAAAACAGCAAGTAAAATGAAAAAATAAAATAAAATAAAATAAAATAAAATATGGCAGTCTAGTTAAAAGCAACAGTAAAAAGAAATGTTTTCAGTGTGGTTTTAAAGAGCTCAGTGGAGGAGCCTCCCTAACACCATGTGGAAGGGCTGCTGGGAGCATAGTGACTGAAAGCAGCTTCTCCTGCTTTAGAGTAGATACCTGGGACAACAAGGAGACACTGGCTGATGATCTGAGGCTTCTTGTTGGCTCATATGGGACAAGCAGCTCCTTAATGTAGTCTGGAGCAGGGCTATTCAGTGCCTTATAGACAATAAGAAGAATTTTAAAATCAGTTCTGGCGTATACTGGGAGCCAATGCAAGGATTTAAGAACTGGGGTAATGTGTGAGTTTCTCTTGGTCCTGGTTAAAATGCGTACAGCAGCATTTGGATGAGCTGCAGCCGTTTGATGGTTTTTTGAGGGAGACCAGAGAAAAGACTGTTGCAGTAGTCGAACCTGCTTGTTACAAAAGCGTGTTCCAGTTTTTCAGCGTCTGAATTTGACAGAAAGCCTCTAATTTTTGAGATGTTTCTTAGATGGAAGAAGGATGATCTCGTGACGTTACTGATATGACAGTGAAAATTAAGATCAGCATCAATAATGACACCAAGATTTCTGGCATGTTCCTGACTCTCAAGAGAGAAGGAGCTGAGGTGAGCTGCAGTTTCCTGTCTCTTTGCTTTTGCACCTATAATGATAGTTTCTGTTTTGTCACTGTTTAGTTGCAGAAAGTTTTGGTTCATCCATAAATTAATGTCCTTCAAACATTTGAGTAATGTTTCCACAGGGCTCAAGTCATCAGGAGACAGGGAGATGTAGAGTTGTGTGTCATCCGCGTAATTATGGTATTTCATATTATGATTCTTTATGATGTGACCAAGTGGAAGCATATATAAATTGAAAAGAAGTGGACCAAGGATTGAGCCCTGGGGAACCCCACAGGTTACAGCAACTTTGTCAGATTTAAAACTATTGATAGCGACAAAGAAGTCTCTGTTAAGGAAATAAGTAGTGAGCCAGTTTAGAACAGGACCAGAGAGACCCACCCAATTATGCAGTCTATTTAACAAGATCTCATGATCAACAGTGTCAAATGCGGCACTGAGGTCTAGTAGGACAAGGATTGAGCATTTACCAGAGTCCATGTTTATGTGAAGATCATTTAAAACTTTGACAAGGGCGGTTTCTGTGCTGTGGTGGGATCTAAAGCCAGACTGAAAGACATCAAACAGGTCACTTGTTGACAGGTAGTTGTTCAACTGACTGTACACAATTTTTTCAAGGATCTTGCTCAGAAAGGGGAGGTTTGAGATGGGTCTATAATAGGATTGAGGGATCTAGACTGGTCTTTTTTAACAACGGTTTTATAACAGCGGTTTTATAACAGCGGTTTTATAACAGCGGTTTTATAACAGCGGTTTTATAACAGCGGTTTTATAACAGCGGTTCTGAGAGCGCTCGGGAAGACACCAGACTGGAGGGAGCAGTTGACTATTAGTACCTCTGTGCTTAGACAGCTAGAGACAGTTTTAAAGAAGGTTGTTGGAAGTGGGTCCAGACAGCAGGTGGAGGACTTGAGCTCACATACAGCATCCTGGAGAGTAGCAGAGTCCACAAGAGCGAAATGTGACAAGTGACAAGTTCTGTTTCCTTGTGTGGGTAACACACTTTGGCCTGGACTCAAGCAGCTTATGTTTCTCCTGATGGTGGTGATTTTATTATTGAAGAATGTTGCAGATTCATTACATTTCGTCGGGGAGAGTAGTTCAGGATGAGAGGATGCTGCTGGGTTAATTAGCCGATCAACAGTGGAGAACAGCACGTGTGCATTGTTCAAATTATTGTTTATGATATTAGAGAAAAAAGATTGTCTGGCATTTTTTGTTGCTTTGTTATAGTCGATGAGGCAGTCTTTGTAGATGTCATGGTGGATTTGAAGCTTGGTTTTTCTCCATTTACGCTCTGCTCGTCTGCTTTGTTGTTTTAGTTGCTTTACAAGAGTATCATTTGTCCACGGAGCTTTTTGTTTTCTGGAGATTGTTTTTGTTTTCAAAGGTGCAATGTCATCCATAATATTTTTTATTTTTGAATTGAAGTTGTTTACCAGGTTGTCTGGGGATAAAGGCATGGATGGATTCTGGTTGGATGTAGATTTAGTAAAGAGTTCAATGAAGGATTCAGCGGTGTCAGTACTAATATAGCGTTTTGTAGCTGTCTGTGTCCGTAATAGTTTTTGCGGAGGAAATGAAGCATCAAAAGAGATGCAGAAATGATCTGACACCGTAATATCCTTAATGGAGGTGACTGTAATGTCAAGTCCCTTTCCAATTATCAGATCCAGGGTATGGCCCCGGTTGTGGGTAGGTCCAGATACGTGCTGTATGAAGCCAAAAGCCTCCAGCAGGTTCATGAATGCTTTTGAATCACGGTCGCTCGGATTGTCAACATGAAAATTAAAGTCCCCTGAGATGATAATATGATCAAATTCTGTAGACATTTTAGATAGCAGCTCGGAGAACTCCTCAAGGAAACCATGCTTATATTTTCGTGGATGGTAAATAATAATAGAAAGGACAGAGCTTGTGGTGCAGATAATCTTAAAAGCAAGTGATTCAAACGTGGTGAAAGTACCCAAATTTACAGAGCTGCAATTGAAATGGCTCCTAAAAACAGCGGCTAGTCCACCACCTCGGCCATGGGATCTGGGAGAGTTAATGAACTTATAGTTAGGGGGGCACAGGTCAATCAACTGACTGTGCTCATCACATCTTAGCCAAGTTTCAGTCAGGAATAATAAGTCAAGGTTAGAGGAGATAATAATGTCATTGAAAATGAAAGATTTGTTTGTGAGTGATCTTGTGTTAATCAAAGCCATTTTAACACTGATATTACAGGAAGCAATAGACGTTCTGTTTGAGTAAACAGTAATAACCCTGTGATTCAGGGGGTTGACGCCCCTAGAGCGGTTAACTCTAGGGGGGGGCCTGGTAGTTAATATTGTCTGAATGGACGCTGGGAGAGTTGATGGTAAAGAGTAGGGAGTGATTGAGGGCGCCCGGCCACAGGGTGGAGCTAGTGAGTCTGGCAGTGGGAATCGCGGCAGTGTAGCGGTGAAGCAATCACTCGGCTGAGGGCCGGAAGTGACCGCTGGCGGACACGTGTCAGGACCGCGACTGACGAGGAGTGTTTAAGACGATATAAAACATGTTCTCAGTTAAGATGCGCCCGCCAAGGGCACTGGGGTGAATTCCATCGTTTCTATAAAAAGACGGACGATTCCAAAAAAGATTGAAATTGTCGATAAAAGATGCATTGTGCAGCGCACAGGCCGATTGGAGCCAGGTGTGGAGAGAGTCCGACTGAAGCGTTCACATCCTCGTTTGAAAGGAGGAAGAGGTCCGGAAATAAAGATTCTCCTGCCACAGTTTTTCAGGGAGTCAAACAACTTTAAGAAGTCCTGTTTTAAGATTTCAGACCCCTGCTCCGGAACATTGTTGTATCCAGCGTGAATGATGATGCGGCGTGCTCGGGGATATTTGGCTAGAAGGCTGGTGCATTTGTCCATAATATCAGCCACCTTTGCACCAGGAAAGCAAAAACACTTAGCAGATTTTCTGCGGACATTTCTTATTATGGAATCCCCGATGACGAGAGTGGTTGGACTGAGGCTCAGTGTTTGGGGTGATGCAGCGGAGACCGAAGGGGCAGCGGTGGAGGCGGGGTCGTGGAGGTGCACGACGGAGCAGTCAGGGCGCGGGGAGGAGGACGGGGCCTGAGGTGCAGGAGTAAACAGAGGCTTGGAATAGCGAGTACTGGGCCGACCGGGTTTACCGGTGGCATCTAGACGTCGGCGGGGAGCCGGAACAGTGGATGACCAGCTGGACTGAGATGCAGACGTGGAAAGACGACACTTTTTGGGGAGGTTTTCGGGCTTCGGTGACGGAGGAGTGGTGTGGCGATCGGTGAGTGGGGAAAGGTGCTGCTCGTCCAAGATGGAGAATTTGTTGTTCAGCAAGAGAGGCTGAGACGGAGGTGAGCAAGAGGCAGGCTTCCCACCATGTTTACCTCTACGGGCAGTACACCACCGCTCCTCCTGACGGGGAATGGAAGTGGAGCTAACCAGAGCTTTGGGGATGGCGCCTAGCCGGGACCAGTGCTCTGTAGCAGCAACGACATCCGCGTATGTGAGGGAAACAGTTGAGTCCATTTCTCCAGCGGTTGCAGTGCTGGCAACGGGACCCACGGCGACGACCATCGAATCGATGATCCGCTCTTCATCCCTCAGCTGATATAAGGTGGACATTCTCTCTTCCAGCTCGGAGATCCTCTGGGTCAGACGAAGGCAGCCGTCGCATTCGGGTGAGGTGAGTGGAGGCATGTCTCGTTGTGTTTGGTGGTGGTTGCTGGGGAGAGAAAACAGCTGTGGCCAGTAAAGGTGTCGCGATGAGAGGGATACTAGTTTTGTTGGAGGTGGAGGTCGGCTAGAGTTAGCAGTTGAAGTGACACAGGGCAGGACTTACTCGCAGGGGCTCCACAACGGGAGCCCACAGCGGAGAGTAGACTTGACCGATTTAACTGCACACACAGGGTTTTGGGTCAGATCAAAACTTACCGGCACAGGCCCATAGACTGGGCCTGCTGCGTTGTATCAGCCTCCGGTAAGCAGGTTTTGACGGCGATCGATTCCTCTCGTTTGGTGGTGAGAGCTTACACTCACAACGCTGAAACGCTAAAACCTCCAAAAGTCATTTCTTTGTCACAAAATACTGGCATTAAAAGGTTTACACTTGAATTATAGTTCTGAAGATTTTTGCTGCTGTACAATTTATTATTATGATAACAAATATCATTCAGTAAATCTGTATTTATTTATTTCATTTTGTTTTACCAAGTCAATAAAGTGATATTAAGTCCAGCCCGATGTTTCCGGACACATAAAGAATGATCCAGTCTCTTAATTAAACTCTGACATCAGACCGGTACCCGGTATGTGGACCGAACTAGTCTGATCAGTGCCTCCTCCTCATACAGAGACCAGCTGCCTCATTCAGGGCCCGTTGATTTGTTCCTGAGTAAATCCACAAGGTGGTGCTGGTGTCCCATCACACAGCAAAACCAGAACAGCACTGGTTCCCAGCCTGGGGTTCTGACCCCACCAGGGGTCCCCACAGGTTCACTGGTGTCTTGAGGCCTTTTTGATTGATACAAGTGGCCTAAATCTGGACATTTCAACAGGAAACAGGATCAGGACACAATGTAGACCTGAACACAGACCACAGTGGATGAAGGTAAATCCATCCTCTGATCCAGTTTTCAGGGGCAGCAGACTGACCTCCTCACCCTCACTCATTCCCAACCTGGAGAGAGCAGTCCACCGGTTTTCAGCAGAGAACCACCATGATCTCAGACTTGGAGGTACTGACTCTCATCCAGAATGCTTCAACTCGGCTATAAACCGCCCCAGTTTGTACTGAAGGTCACGGTCTGATGAAGCCAACAGAACCACATCATCTGCAAAGAGTAGAGACCCAGTTCTGAGGCCCCCAAACTGGACACCCCTGGCTGCACCCTGAGGTCCAGTCCATAAAAACAAACAGGATATCTACACAAATCTAAATATATTTGGGAAAAGATTTTGATGGCGTCTATGAATAACACATATATAAGGAGCAGCAGTCAGTGGGGTTTCAGTCTGGAGTGGTTGGCAGTAGCGGGGGCGGCAGTAGCTCAGTCTGTAGGGAGTTGGCTTGGGAACCGGAGGGTCACCGGTTCAAGTCCCGACATGGACCAAAAACTGAGTGTGAACTGGTAGCTGGAGAGGTGCCAGTTTACCTCTTGGGCACTGCCGAGGTGCCCCTGAGCAAGGCACCAAATCCCCAACTGCTCGGGGCGCTTGTCAGGAGCAGCCCCCTCACTCTGACACCTCTCCATTAATGCATGTATGTGTGTTTCAGGTCTGCATGTACTATGTATGAGTTTAACAGAGTGTAAATTGAATTTCCCCATTGTGGGACTAATAAAGGTAGATCTTCTTCTTCTTCTTCAGGTCTATATTCTCTGGTGTTTCACCTGATGGATGTCTGAGTCGTCCTCTTATGAACATTAACATGTGAACAAAACCTGGACCCTCTGGACTGAACAGGACCACACTGATCTCATAGTAAGAGTTTTGAATTTTAGCCTCAAGAGAGAGCTGTACACCACCTATGTATATAGCTATGTATGTCTATGTATATATACAGTATGTATATGTATAATACAGTATGTCTATTCTCTGGGCCAGCAGGTCCAGCAGGGACCCCAAACTTCCCTTTCCCGGGCCACATTAACCAGCTCTGACTGGGGGATCCCGAGGCGTTCCCAGGCCAGAGTGGAGATATAATCTCTCCATCTAGTCCTGGGTCGTCCCCGGGGTATCCTCCCGGCTGGTTGTGCCTGGAACACCTCCCTAGGGAGGCGCCCAGGAGGCATCCTTACCAGATGCCCGAACCACCTCAACTGGCTTCATTCAACCCAAAGGAGCAACGTCTCTACTCCGAGTCCCTCACGGATGGCTGGTCTTCTCACCTTATCTCTAAGGGAGATTCCAGCCTCCCTCCTGAGAAAACCCATTTCAGCTGCTTGTACTTGAGATCTAGTTCTTTGGGTCCTGAACCAGCCCTCAGGACCATCGGTGAGAGTAGGAACGAAGGCTTACCGGCAGATCCAGAGCTTTGCCTTCCAGCTCAGTTCTCTTTGTCACAACGGTGCGGTAAAGCGACTGCAACGCCGCCCCGCCGCTCCGATTGTCCGACCGATCTCATGCTCCATCGTCCCCCCACTCACTAACCAGACCCCGAGGTACTTGACCTCCTTCGCTGGGGGTAAAGACTCACTCCCTACCCGGAGGAGACAATCCATCGGTTCCCTGCTGAGAACCGTGGACCCAGATTAGAGGTGCTGATCCTCATCCCAGCTGCTTCACACTCAGCTACCATCCAGTGAGAGCTGGAGGTCGCAGACCGATGATGCCAACAGAATCACATCATCTACAAAAAGCAGCAATGAGATCCTCAGCACATCAATCCGCAAACCCTCCTCCCCCCGACTACGCCTCGATATCCTGTCCATGAATGCCACGAACAGGATTGGAGACAAGGCGCAACTCTGGGCCTGGCTCCAGACGGGGCCCCGGGCTTCCTCCAGGCCGGGTCACCTTTCCTCTGCATTGGTTACTCATAGGGTCTTTTTTTCTGGCCCCTCACCTCAGACCAATTTTCCATGGAGACCCTACCAGGAGCTCTAGGCTCCAGACAACACAGCCCTCAGGGCCATAGGGGCACACAAACCTCTCCACCACATTAAGGTGATGGTTTATATATATATATATATATATATATATATATATATATATATATATATATATATATATATATATATATATATATATATGTCTATGTAAACAGTATGTGTCCATGCAGAGAGAGCAGGAATCCTCCCTGACCTCTGACCTCTGACCTAAACATATATTACTGTTACTGTGAACAGTAAAATAACTATTAACTAAGTTAAATGAAACCTTAATTAACCCTTAATAAACAATGGTTATTATGTATAGTAATATTAAGGTTAATATTCTGTCAGTAATCTGATGTTAATAATCATATTATATATGTATTTTGAAGTGTTATCTAAAGTTGCTGACAGCGTCAAAGCAGCTGCAGGTGTTTTTATTTTCCAGCGTCGGAAACATTGTGAGGTTTAGTTTCTGCTGCCGGATGTTTGTCAGACGGTGACCTCAAAGCTGCTGCAGCCTCCTTCCTCCTCCTCCTCTTCCTCCTCTTCCTCACCTCGTGCACATCCTGCTGCTGACTTCCTGTTGGCGGTGAAGCTGCAGAAAAACAAACCAACAAAGACAGATGATTGTTCCATCGCCGTTAAAGTTGCCACAGTCACGTGGTCACCGTCAGATGAAACCA
>CAMQGK010000485.1:8507500-8510000 GCA_947000775.1 Pterois miles | reverse complement strand
TGGACTACTGGAACAAGACGTACCTGGACGAGGGCGGAGAACTCGGACCTGTTGGAATGCTGCCATACAGCGATCCCAGAGGGGGGTGGAGGGTGTGGGGGGGATACATGGGCGGATGTGGGAACTATGGAGGCTTCGAAACCAACAGTCAAGGCTAACTAAGAAACAGCTGTTAGCCCAGTGATCCAACATCCGTAACAGAAAACTGCTATCACAACTAGAGATCAATGAAATACTACAACGAAGCTACGGCAAGGGGGGGGCCAGGACGACAGGTCAGGGGGAGGTTCGACCATCTCCCCAACAGTCCGAGGCTGGACACTAAGCAGAAAGAGGGAGGCCGAGGACTAGTGAGCATCAGAGCCACTGTCCAGGCTGAAACATCAAAACTCCGAGAGTACATCAGGAAGATGGCCCCCGAAGACGAACTGCTCAGTGAATGCCTCAGACAGCAGAAACCTGAAGAGACTGAGGAAGTTGAGGAGACCACATGGAGGAACAAGCCCCTACACGGCATGTACCACCACCAGAGACAGGAAGTCACTGATATCACAACAACCTACCAATGGCTGGACAACGCTGGACTGACAGACAGAGGCGCTGATCATGGCAGCACAAGAACCAGCCCTAAGTACCAGGACCATAGAGACCAGGATCTACCAGAGTAGATCTGATTCAGTACCAGGGCCATAGAGACCAGGATCTACCAGAGTAGATCTGATTCAGTACCAGGGCCATAGAGACCAGGATCTACCAGAGTAGATCTGATTCAGTACCAGGACCATAGAGACCAGGATCTACCAGAGTAGATCTGACTAGAGGTAAGATCTTTAGCCCGAGTCCAAGCCCGAGCTCGAGCCCGACCCAGCCCGAAAATGTCAATTATTACGTTCAGGCCGGGCCGGGCTTCTCTCTCACTAGCTTTTTTTAATAAATATATATTTATATATTATGTATACTAAAACGATCCTGGGCGCCTCCCTAGGGAGGTGTTCCAGGCACGACCAGCTGGGAGGAGACCCCGGGAAAGACCCAGGACTAGATGGAGAGATTATATCTCCACACTGGCCTGGGAACGCCTCGGGATCCCCCAGTCAGAGCTGGTTAATGTGGCCCGGGAAAGGGAAGTTTGGGGTCCCCTGCTGGATCTGTTGGCACCGCGATCCGACCCGGATAAGAGGATATATAGGTATGGATATTAAACTAAGGAATACTTGTTATAAAATAAATAATCTGGATAAAACAGAGAAGGCGCTGTATGGTAAGATATAAATGTTTGTTGAATATACATCTTACAGTCTTGTTTAACTGGGAGAATTCGTTACAAAGACAGGCTTTAATTTGTTATCATGATGCTCAGGCATCGTCACAAATGTGATCACACAAATCACAACCAGTCCCTTTTCCCGGAGCAGAGCTCTGTCCGGGTCTGACTGACGCATCCCCTCCCTTTCCTCCTCCTCCTGAGTCCTCACAAGTAAAATATAAAGGCTCGGGCCTGCAAATCAAGTTAATTGATCGGGCTCGGGCCGGGTCGGGCTTTAATACCCGCGGGCCTGGAACGGGTCGGGCTGGATTTTTTAGGCCTGATCTTACCTAAAGATGCCCCGGAGACAGTCCAGCACATAGTAGCAGGGTGGAAGATGCTCGCAGGATCAGCATACATGGAGAGGAACAACCAAGTGGCTGGGATAGTGTACAGAAACATCTGCACCCAGTATGGACTAGAAGGACCCAGATCCCAATGGGATGTACCACCGAAGGTGGTGGAGAACAACAGGACTAAGATCCTGTGGGACTTCAGCCTCCAGACTGACTAACAGCTGCTGGCTAACCAACATAGTGGTGGAGGACAAAGAGCAGAAGAGGGTGGTGGTGATAGAGGGTGGTGGTGATGGATGTGGAGATACCAGCTGACGCCAACATCAGGAAGAAGGAGCACGAAAAGGTTGAGAGGTATCAAGGGTTGAAGGAACAGCTGGAACAGATGTGGAGGATCAAGGCTAACGTGGTCCCCGTGGTAGTAGGAGCACTCGGGGCGGTGACCCCCAAACTGGGAGAACGGCTCCAACAGAACCCAGGAACCACATCTGAAGCCTCAGTCCAGAAGAGGACAGTCCTAGGAACAGCTAAGATACTGAAGAACCCTCAAACTCCAGGACTCTGGTAGAGGACCAGATCTAGAGAAGGACACGGATATATATATATATATATATATATACACAAAATTAAAAACAAAATTTCATCCTGCAGTGTGTTTTCAGTCTTTATTGGAACAATGTGACACAGAAGAGATTTATTAATAAATGATGAGTCATATTAACATCAACACTGACAGTAAAGAGGACATGTGATCATATTAATAATGTCACTGATCGTATTAATAACTGTCACTGATCGTATTAATAACGTCACTGATCGTATTAATAACGTCACTGATCGTATTAACAGGTTAACAGGTTCCTATACTGTATATACAGACATATGAGACACTGATGGA